>CM053790.1:91827307-92117307 GCA_028749045.1 Cupressus sempervirens | reverse complement strand
ATTAAGTATGTTCATGTGAATGAATGTTATATGCAATTTCCCATTTTGTAATTATTTCCCCTCTTTGTTCATCCCACTAAAGTGGAACCGATTATTGTGGGTTCACCTAGAAAATCATTTCAAGATTAGTGTTTACTAAGTAGGGTCGGCCAATGAAGGATTTTGTTGTTTTGGGATATGAAGTGTAATTATTTCAAGTATTGATTCCAACTGACTATGGTAATGATTATTAGTCATTGTAATTTGTAATTGAGCTGACTTGATAATTTGAATGGTATAAATGAAAGGTCAAGTTGATATTCTAGTGTATGTGAGAGAATGAAAGAGAACTGATGGAGAAGGCAAGTGTGAGCAAACTTGAAGGATGGTTAGATATCCTTGAGGAGCAGAAAAGTAATATTTGATTAGGAAGGATCTAGCATGAAGCAAAATAGAGATCTATAATCAGCGATTTAGTTGCATCTCATTCAGGTCATTTCATTGTTACTTTCTTACCATTGTAGCAATGATTCCAAAATCTCTTAAAAAATTTGGTTTTTATAGCCAGTTGTAAATCCTCTAATAAGGTGATAGTTCTATTGAATTGTTTTAAGACCTCTTGCAAGGCCACTTCTAACAAGGTGATTAAATCATCTAACAAGGTCACACCTAATAGTGTGTTTTGTAACCTTTAACTTGGTCGACTCCTAATAGGGCTCACTTCATAAGAGTGAAAATCAGTAACTAGTTACATTGATAGTTTTTCCCACATTGGGTTTCCATGTTAAATCTTGGTGTCTCAAGTGCTCATGTTATTTATTTTATGCTTTCAAATTAATCACTATGATTGTTTAAGATAAGTAATAAATTAATCACACTACTTTTACTGAGTTACAAAAACTTTTGTGTGTTTACTGAGTGACAGTAGCAATCATTTTTATTGTTAACATCCAACAGATCTAAAATATTTTTTTGGTAACTGATTCACCCCCTCTCTTAGTTACTCCATCTCTATTTCCTACAGATCATAGTATAGTTCAAAGTCATTTATAAAATCTAGTGTCTTGCTATATACTTTCCATTTCTCCTTCCTAAGTTCTTTCTCTTGTAATGATAACTTATTTCTAACTATATCCTCTAGAAAGTATACCATATGTTTATGAGCACGAAAAAAAAAATTGTGAACAATAGTAATTTGAGGAAAGAAAGAACCTTTTGATTTTCATAGAAATTATCTTTCTTCCACTGATCCTATTTGCCACAGGAGCTCAACAATTCCAACTTTAAAAGTCACTTGATAGGGTAGCACATGAGGTTTTGAAAGAAAACCATAGACTCTAAATATAATAGACACTACATAAGGGATGATGTCTTATGAATTATGACTTACCATTAACCCTTTGTAATGAACCTTTGGTCTGATCAATTCTAGTAGAGGTTAAGGTATTCTAGGGCTATCCCTAGCTAACCACATTCTAAAACTAGAGGCAATATACCTATCAAATATAACAAAGCTTGCATCTATTACCTCCTATGTCATATTGCACTCCCACAATTAGATAGGGAGATTTTCACCATCTCTTTCCAATTTTGATTTCATTTCTTTAGAGAAAAAGGAAACTCCCTTATACAAACATATATACATTAACATAGAGTACTAGCAGAAGGGCTTATTAATTTTAGCCTTTGCAATACCCATTAAACTAGTATGAATTTATTCTACCAAAAAAGTACAAAAATTAAAAAATAGGACTTATACAATATTGAAGGGTTTGAGAAATGATGAAGATAATGGAACCTAGGATGGGATCTTGCTCATCCATGCCAAATATCTTGTAGAGAGAAAAATACAATGCTTGTGCTCTGGGGTCTTTGGAGTAACCAAGGGTAATTGTCATATTTTGTCAAAATGTGCTTGTAGTGGTTCTCCCCTTAGATATAATTTCTATGTATCATACCTAGTGTGGAGGTCTTCCATATCTATCTTCTCATGGACTGGATGATTAGAGTTTAATTTAAAAACCTCTCTGATTAATTCTGGTGAAACCTTAAAAGGATAATGACATGCATGATTCTTCACTATTTTGGTTATTGGATCATATTTCTTTGACATTATTGTGAAAAAATCATCAGCAAAGAAAACTCTTGGAATAATTAATTTTCCAATGTCAAACTCCCATACATTATTCAAGGGACTATCCAGTAATTTTTTTCCAAGCCATTTATGCAAAAGCACCAAAACTCGGATAGATACCTCCACATTTCTTAACTATTTTTGTTTATTATAAAGCCACTCATTGAATGATAAGCTACGACTCTTTTGTATAAGTTATTTTCCCCTAGCAAGCTCATTCATTAATTGTGACATTTGCTCTAGGAAATCATCATGCACAACCCTTTTTAAGTAATCTACTTTCCCTAAAAAAACCCTTCATGGAGGCATGTTTAACAATTATCTTACTATCAATATAATTTATCAATTTTCCTTAAACCCTAGATGCTCACCTAATTTTCTATTTTTTTCTCCCCTGAAAATTGCTCAACAACAAATTAAAACCCTTAGAAAATTTCCCCCCTCAATTTTGAAACTCTTTTCTTTGTGAGAGTTCTACAGTTTTAGTATTCAATAATAAAATTTTTTAATTCTTCTTACCAAATTAGTGTCACACAAATTAACATTGACCAGAATTAATGCCCCAATAGTCATATTTCATGTTACACTATGAAATTTGAAATTCAACCATCAATCTTCACAAATCAGACAACTTATCTTTAAACATTATATGATTGCATTATCTTTTTGTTAAACTCACCACATGTGCACAAGATGTTTCCCCACATTTGCTAAAGATCTAGCAAGTTCAAATTGTGGGAGAGCATCGATCGTCGATCTTTATGAGATTTAAAATCATGAAAACCTTTGGAATTTCTATGTCTGCTTTTAATATTTTAGGCCCACTTACAGAGTCACCCTCCAACTCATTAAACATATAGACTACTCAAGAAATTGGCATAAGACATTTTAGCATGCATCCCAACTTAACATTATTAGGAAACCCTTTGAATGACTGACCCCACTAGTCTACATGTCAATTAGGCACTTAATCTCTTTAGTTAAAGCTTGAACATCTTCATAAAGTAGGAAAGTGATCTCCATTGATCTTCAAATTATCAATAGTTCCATAAGATTTACCTTGTTTGAAGCCTTGTCAATAACGACCAATAGAAATGAGTTTTTTTTTCTAGTGTGTCCTAAAATTTTCTAACTTATCCAATACCTATTCAAACCAATGACTCATGAAAAAATTGACCTCATTAAATACATGCGTCACCAAGGTTCTTCCTTGCATTTCATAAAGCTCACACATATTCAAATTGTCAGAAAGTGCTCATCATCAATCTTCATGATGATCAACAATTCAACATTGTATTATTTAAAAAATAATCCCAAAACCCAGTTTGAGCAATGAAATAGCTCAAGCTTTCTAGCGTGTCCTAAAAATTTTCTAACAACCCTGAACTTGTTCTAACACATCCAACTTTTGTGTCTCATTAGATAACTAACATCATCAAGTGATATGTGTCATGTAAGTGTTTCCCCATATTTCATAAAGTTTAAACACTTCCATATTGTAGGAAAGTGCACACCATTGATCTTTTTATGATGAATGGTTTGTAAGCAAAGAACATACTATGGTTAAAAGAATTTCAAGGAATATTAGTGGGTCAATATGAGGTCAAAAGCATAGTTTAAAAAAAAGGTTAAAACAAAAGAAATTTGGTAATTTTTTTTTTTAAATAAACATAAAGAAAATAAAAGGAATTTCTAAAGCAAAAAGCTTCTTGCATATTCTTTAAAAATAAACAATATTTTCCTCAATTTTTAAAAATAGGGCATAAACAATAAGGGTTTCATGATCCTTAAGGTATTATCTAGGGCTTTTAACACATCCCACTTCTAGGAACAAGACACCAATGGGATTTTATTAAGAAATGCAACAAAATTATTGAAAGTGACAAACGAAGCCAACAAAGTGAAAGGTTATTTTAACTTTAATATGAACATTGGGTGTATAAAGTTCTCATAAAAAAAATATCGTGTGTGTTATGTCATGCTATGTTTCCATATTAAGCTACATTTTCAAAGCCCATATATGGGAAAGGAAAAATATAACTGTAGTCTTTTGGTAAACTCTCTAGATCTAATTCTTCATATGTTCTCACATCTCATAGAAGAGGAGGACGAGGAAAATAGAGATTTTCTTCTTTATATATGCCTAAATATTTTTAGTAGAAGAGCTAATTTTATTGAATATATTTTTTGGAAACAATTATCGTTAAAAAAACCTATGGGCACCTGTTCAAATCAATGAGGCACTAATAAGAAAGAGGAAATGTAAAGAAAAAGAAAGTGATTCAAAGTGAAAATTATGAAATATTAGAGAAGAATGGAAAAGGTGACCACATACTATAATGTCTTTGACAAACTTTGTAAAAATCAAATGTCTCTTAACTCATCTCCTAAATTATCTTTAAATATTTAATTTAAGATACCAAAAGTCTTTGGTTTTGAGATAGACTTTTTCCTTAAGAATTCTTTGTCATATTAAGAATGAGGTTTATTATCTCTTGTGGTTTCTTTGGAGAATTTTTTGTCAAAATTGAGTTAAATAGATTTTTATCTCAAGAAAATCCTCTTGTAATAGATGTATATGACTTCGAAAAAAATGTTAAAGTTTGGAGTATTCTCCATTTAAAGACAAAATGACTATATTGAGAAAATTAAAGTTTCAAAATGACTAACATACCATATGCCCATAATCCCTTTGATTATTAAGGCAACTTAGTGATCTGAAAATAAAGATAACCAAGGTTGAGGTTTCTCTTTGGTCTAGAAAGGAAATGAGCATCATTATTGGCATATAATCAATAAATTATTGATTTTCCATGATCGCTTTCAAGTGAAAATGGAGTGTATGGTATATATGGTGCAAAAACCAACTTGACAATACATGTAATACGCTACTAGAGAACCCTCAATCATAACAACCTAACACTTAGATAACATAGCAATAATTTAATTTCAGTTTTACATTTCAACATATCATACAAAGAGTCATATAATTAATTTATTATAATGGACAAGCAAGATATGAGGATTCATTAAGAACAATGTTTTCCATGAGTTTTGTAACATTTCTACTATGTAACACATTATAAATAAACATTATAATATGTAAATGAGATTAAAAAAAATCATAGAAAAACTAGCACAAATCCTACCCCAAAGAAACCCAACTCATTGGCCAAATAGAGTCTAGGATAGGCAAAAACTATAAAAATGAGTGCAAAATAACAATATAGGAAAATGACCAAGATCTCAAATGTGGGTAACAAGTACTAATGGCTCATAGGAAAAACAAATCTCCAAAACATCAAGAAGAGAGAAGTTGTTGAGGAAAAAACTCCAATATACATGACATTGAAGGAAACCAAACTATTATAACATCAATTATTTCACCTTTAGGAGCGTCTCTAATCTATTCAACATCTTCATTATCACTATCTTCTCTACCTTAATTCCCTTATAAGGCTTCTTCATTATACCCACAAACCCTAGCTTTTGAACCTATACTTCCCATCCCTTTCATGTATATCTTATACATACAGTTATAATGTTGAAGAGTTTTATTTTTGATATAATATAGGGTTTGTTTTTCCAAAAATAAAATAGTAAGTTTTAGGTTTCCTTCTCTTCTAGAATTTAATTTAGTTTTTTATTTTTAGACTTTTTTTTTCATATTTCAAAAAGTATAAGTGTTAGAAAATTTATGTAAATTACCCAAAGCAATCAAGCCCTCTTTAATGTTCTGTAGTTCTATAAATTCATAAAATCGTAAACTCATAATGGATGAGTAATCTTATTTTTCATTTAAGAGAAGATATAAAGAGAAAGTTCTTGAGAAACATCCTAGATAAAATGACTTCGAAAAGATAGTTACGACAAGTACTAACCCTCAAGGAAGTTTACAAGACATTTGGCATAGATACAAAGACCCAACTATTCTATTGGATGAATTCACATTATAGAGAAGGGAGTAAAATAGAGATAACAATGACATCCCAATTTGAAACATGAGTGATTATTACTTTACTATTGAAATCAATTATTCAATTGTATGATTGTCATCGATGTTACACAAATTTCATATTGCAACCAAGCTCAAAAGACTCCAGTGTCAACTGAGCATAATTCTAAAGGAAACAGAGTTCAATGATCTAGTACAAACTAAGCTAGGTCAGTCACAAAGGAAATATTATGTAAATTGAGTCAGGTTGGTTCCCAAAAAATTTTAGTGTAAACTAAGTCAGGTTAGTTACCAAGGAACTAAGTGGTAATTGAGTGACCTAGTTTCATTGTCAGCTGAGTGAAAAAAAAATAGTTTTGTTTACTATTTAGTTAATGATAGCTAAATCAGTGGATGTAAATTATTTATTTATAGGGGTAGTCAAGTCGACTTGACATTGTATTTCATATATATGAAAGGTCAAGTTGTGGATTTAAATATGCAATTAGTGAAAGAAGATAAGATGCAAATAAAGAAGAATTTTTCGTTAAGCGCAGAATATCCATGAAGCTCCAAAGAACATTCTAATTAGGGAGGATCCAGAGAATAAACTAGAATAGTGATCTAAATCTACAAATAAATTTCTTCATCAATAAGGTCAATCATTGTTACTCACTAACAATTGTACTAGTGAAGAAAGAAATATCTTAACAAAGGACTTAATAGAAATATTGTAAATCATCTAACAAGGTGACATTTCTAAATTGAAATGGCAAACAACCTTTAATAGGGTTGGCTCCTAATAGGGCTTCAAAAGAGTGAAAAGTTGTAACTAGTTGCATTGGTGTTTTTTCCAAATTGGGTTTTCATGTTAAATATTAGTGCCTCTTGTGTTCATGTTATTTTCTTATTGCTTTATCTTTCTACAACAAAGTTACTAAAGGCTAATACACATTAATATCTAAATATTTTTTATTAACTAGGTTGCAATGAATTTCTAGTTCTAACCAATCTATACAAGGATTTGAGTTAATAAGATTTTTTGTATTAACATCTAAGGGATTTAGAATTATTTTAGTGGTAACTAATTCACCCCTTCACTTTTGGTTACTCCTCTTATATTTATAATAATTGGTATAAGAGATATTGGTTCTTTTAGATAATGTTTGAAGGACCTAAGCTAAAAGATATGATAGAAGAGAGAATCCCAAGTTGAACATAAAAACAATTCAAGGCATGATAGGAACTCATGAAGCTATATTTGGAAACCATTGGAGGTACAAGCCTATACTTTTTGGAGTATTATTATGTAGAACCTCCAATTACTTTGACTATGGACCATGTGGTGGACAAAAATAATCACAATATAATAGTTATTGACACTGCTACCTCTCTCAATTATTCTTAATTTGATGAGCTTAAATATTGTCCTACTACCCATGACATGTGGAAAAAACTATAAAAGATCTATCAAGGAGATGAAAATGTGTAACAAACCAATATAGAAAGTATAAGAGGCCAATTTGATCAAATGATAATAAGAGAAGATGAAAAATTGCAAAATACAGTAAAAGAATCAAAGCAAGTGTGAGTGTAATAAGAGCTATATTAGGAATAATAGATGATGTGATAGTAATTAGTAAGGTTTTAAGAACTCTTCTTCATGTTTATTCAATTAGAGTCTTAGATATTCAAGAGATTAGATGTGATCTAAAAAAATTTATAACCTTGGATGTGTTTGGACTCAAAATTGACGCCCAAATTTTGAGTACCATTGAGAAACTAAGCCCTATAAATGCTTTTTGATGCCCATGTACCCAGCTATACTTGAGAAGCTTATGAGGTGTTTAATGCTTCTAACACCTTCCATTCAGTGCATCTATATGTTTCATAAAGTTTAATTGACATTCTAAGCTATTATGTGAACTCTTGTTTTGAGCATTTGTCAAATCTACATTTTCACCTAAGTGTCAAATAGTGACAGGAGGCCATGTTTGCATCTGAATATCTCACACCTAGTAATATTTCATGACTCACTTCTTTGGGAGTGTCTAGTGTCCATACTTGGCTACCTATGTTCCAGATTTTGAGTTATTTTTTATCTGTTCAACTAGGTTTTGAATCCCTCAAATTTGGTTATTTATCAATGTCATGCTACTGCAATTTATTCTGAATTCTAGGAAGCCCTATTTGGCATGTTATAATGTTGACCTAGTTGATTAAAATGATAAATTTCCTTTTGCATTACATTTTAGAGGTCAAATAATTGCTACATTTCAATTTTGAGCTTATGATGAATCCATTTGATTAGTTTTCAAACACAATTCCAAATGTAATTTTTAACTTTTTACTGGAGTTAGCAAGTGCAGAATTATTGGGACCCCTATTCATGATGTTATATCTTGAAATATATAATAGGTGGGATCAAATAGCTTGTACAACTATGTTCTCCTTTGAAAATACTTTAAGTGTGCCGATTTTGAAATGTTTATCAAATCCATCTGCACACTTTTCTAGTTCAATTCCATTTGCAAAAAATGTTTTTTTGCCATTATTTCCAGTTTGCAATTCCGAGTAGCCCACTTTGACCACTTTCCATTTGCACCTAGTTATTCTTCATGATCCCAAATCATAGATTTATACTCTCCTCTTGATACTTAACCAATGCCCTAGTTTTTGTTTTCCCAAGTGTTAGTTTGCCTAGTTTTCAAAGCCAAATCTGAATGCAATTTATTATTTTCAAACATGTTTTCTTGCAGGCAATTCTAAGAGGTCAACTTTGATGGTCAAGATCTTTTGACCCCTAATTCATCATGAGACGAGATTCGATAGGCTAGGAATATGTGGAACAGAGATTCAGTGTTGTTGATTTTAAGGCCTAGATATCTATTTGGGTTAGTTTTTAGAGCCAGCTGACAAGCCCTATTAGCAAAAAGTCAAAATTTATAAATAAGTTATCAAATGAGTTTTATTGATGTTTCAGTGATGGATTTTGATTCAAATCAGTGTCAGATGTTCTATAGGTCAGTTTGGCACTTTAGTCATCTAAAAATGAATTTTTTTTTTAGTTGGACCCTCTTTTGGGCCCGGCTACTTACACCAGATTGATAAGATGAGAAGTTTAAGATATTTAGAAGCCAAAATGATATTGATTATTAGGAGGGTATCAAAGAAGTCACCACTATGTAATACTTAAGGAGGTTTGTAGACATCAAGTTACATGTTGTTATCAAAATCACATTGTAACACTGCAAGGCAAATTCAAATCTTCACATTCTTTAATTGCTCTTCTCCATGTTCATATAGTAAGCTATTACATGCACTCACAAAAAATTTATTTAATGGTTGACTTCTTGGTAGACTTTAACTTCACCATAGCCAATTGTGTTTGGACACAACATTTCTTCATGAGCTCTCTCTAAAATTGCACTAATATTTTTTGTGTTCATATGAGAGTGCTTCAAGGGCCAGATTTGAAGGTTGAGTCAGAGGAACAAAGGTATGTGATAGATGATGGTATAAGAGATTAAGTTGGAGAGGCCTTTGGTGCAACAATGCCTACCACTTTGGGATAATGAATTGGCTATTTTATTCCTCATCAGTGCGTCTATAATTGTTTGCATGTATATTATGGTCTAATAACTCGTCAGTCATGTCAGTATGTGTACATACATCAAACTCTGAAGAAAAGAGCTCAGAATGTTGGATTTGAATTTGTCCATTCATTTTCATAGATCGAGATTGTGATTTATCATTATTATTGTCCATGGGAATACCAATACTCTCATAATTATTCTCTTTCATGATTGAATTGCAGATCTATATGGTTTGTGGAACTCCATTTTCTTGATGGTTTAAAATACGTGAGCTACTATTATGTCTGTCATGGCACTTTTTTAACTCTCACTGTTTTGACTTTAATTGGAAAGGATTGGAACCTAGGACCATAAGGATTAGGAGAAGCATGTTTTGGGAGCCCACACGGCATAGGGAGTGGTTTGCAAAAGGAGCCCACGGCTAAGAATGATGTAGGGTGGGGTATAAAGGAAAGGACACCCAAGTGATAGTCAACACCAAATCTAAAGGAGGATGCTAAAAATGAAGTCCAAGATGGCAAGTAGTAAAGTCACAATTAAAGAGGAGCATATGCAAAAATATAAGGTGCTTGGCAGTAAAAGAACTAGCAAAATGAGAGGCAATGTCAAAGGAGGCAGGGGAGTCTAAAAGTCCAAGACCTACAAATAAAAGAGAAAGTGAACAAAAGTAGAAGCCATAGCTTCAATAGGTGAGGCCATGACATGGAAAGAAAGGGAGAACTTAGCATGTGAATGGAAGCTCCATGCCTAAGAAAACAAGTCCATGCAAAGAAAAATGAAAAACCCTTAGCATTTGGATGCCAAGGAAGGAGTTGCCATGTAAGGAAAGGAGAGCATATTCCATCACCAAGTCCACATTCACATGAGCTACGAGAGATTTTGGATGAATTCAATAGGAGCCATGACATTTGCAAAGGGAAAAGGAGCAGTTATGTCATGGGAAAAGTTGCAACATTTTGCAAGGGTTATTGTTGCAATTGAACATTCATAGGATATCATTATCCAATCTGCAAGGCCCTATGGAGAAAGAGTTAAACTGAATTTCACCTAGTACACTGGATCACATGTAGTTGCAAGTAGACATACTCTAGGAACATTCACAAATTAGTTGAAAACTTCATTTAATGAATCCCATCTTTTATTTCTTACTAATCCAAGGAATGACCATGCATAAGAGCCTCTATGTTAAACAAGTTTGAAGGTAGGCATGTTAATAAAAAGGAAAATCACATTAAGAACAAGACCTTGCACAAACAAGAAGGAAACATAGTTAAAAAGATATATTCCACATACATGATGGGAGGGCTTTTCAAGTGTTTAAATACTAAAAGACATAATAAGCTTAATGTCTTAAGACAAGTGCCTTTTGGAAAGGCAAGGCTTGCACAGGGGCCCCACCCATGGCCAAGCTAGAAGATGACACAAAATGTTCTAAACCAAAGTACACATGCACTAACATGGTGCATAAAAACCCAAATGCACCTAGATGTCAACACATGTCTAGATCCAGCAGCAGGCACATGCCCAAAGAAAGGAGATGCTCACCAGTTTAAAAATGTAGGAATGTAGGTGATCGACATGTGGTTGTGGGTCCTAGTGCATAATGACATATGGAAATCAAGGTAGAGGCTTAATATGTTGACACGTGGATAGATCTTGTGGATGGAGCATCCCTGCAATATGAAGTTGCAAGGTGGTTAAGAAATGGAAGTAAGTAGGAGAGTGCCATGTGGCAATGAGGTGGCAAGTCAAGATGAGGTGGACCAATCGAGTGCTACCACATGGCACACTTAGTCAAACTAGGTTTGATCCTGAGATTCAAGGAAAGGAAAAATTTTAAAATCATAAAAGAATTATTATTTTAAATTATTTCCTAGAGCATGTCATGTTGAGAAATTTTAAATTCAAAAAGACATGTTTTCTAAAGTTTACACTTTAGGAATTTTTAAATTTTTGCAAAATGAGTTGCAGACTTGAGTCTTATAGTAGGGGGTACATTTTTTTAAACATAGATTTTGGACATTTCTGAGAGGCAAATATAGGCATATTATATATTGCCAAAATTAGGAGAAGACAAACTTTCCAATTTTGGAGTTTGTTTTTGTACAAGAAGCAGTCTGTTTGAGCTATAGGAGTTTTTGTCCAAGATTCCTAATTTGTAACTATATTCTGGTGTCAAAGTTGAAAATTGATTTTTGGCATTAACATGACTTGAATGTTGGTAAAAGACAGTGAAAATGCAGTTGGGATTGAATTTGATCACTTTTAAGTTAGTTAACCCACATTTTCACCAACATTTGATGATGCAGTTTAGATTTTTAGTGACACAAAAGTTTTCATCATTTCAATAGAAATATTTTCAAATCAGATATAGGATGATAATGAAAACCATATTTGATTAGATGGATAGAAAGAGGAAAGATGTTTTGCAACTACAAAGGATGGAATTTCAAGTGGACAAATGTCATTCTGATCAGATTTGAGAATTCATCTTTGACTATATCATTCTTTCTCTCTTTCATTGTAAGGGTTCCAATTTTTCACTATTAGGCCAGTTGGTTCCAATTTTGAGTTTTCCTAGATCTGTGATACCATTCTTTAGCATTTCTTCTTGTATGAAAAGCAATTAAGTGTTTACATAGATAGTTTTCATTTGTTAGGTGATTTGTGAGCCATTTTTTTACATCTTTCATATATTTGTTTTCAAAGAAAATAAATCAAACACAACAAAGGGTTTAATTTTAGTTTGAATCTTGTTTCTTGTTCATGGATTTGTAATCTTTTCTAGTTTGTGAACAAAGAGCATAAACTAGGTTGCATTTTGTTTAAGAATGTATGTGATTGAAGGATCTTACTGATGGAATAAAGAGTCATGTAATTTCTTGATGTTTACAATAGGGTTTGCAAATTCCATGATGGGATAGTCTGAGTATGAGATTCATTTTGAAGTATATGTCTATTCACAAGGTGAAAGATAGATCATGGATCTTGATGTAGGAATTATGTCAAAGATTTTCAGGAGATGTATGGTTGTAATTCATGTAATTTTGTAGTAGATAAGGCACTAATCAAAGATAAGATCATTCAATTTTTTTGCTCATTAATCAAATGCTTCTCCCTTTCATGTTGAAGAGTTAGAATAGAATTGCCCTCACTCAACTTATGTATCTCATTATCTTGCATTTATCTAGTCTAGTTCTATGTCATTACATGAGTTCTTAGGAGATATAAGGATTAAATCTACTTAATAGATTTAGGATTTTTTTTTTTGCACTCATTCCATAATGATTGAATCTGAGGTCCACTCGCCTAGGTTTTGTAGGGCCTAAAGTAAAAGAAGGGTCAAGCCTTATAGTTGGCCTAGTGTCTGAAATGACATGTTGAAGAAGGGAGTTAGCTACGCCTAGATGTATCTTGTTCTCATTGAGGTAATTTGAAACCTGTAATGTTTCAAAACACCAACAAAATGGAAACTCTACTAGGAAGTCTATGAAGGAATTCATAGTTTAAAAGTACTAGAACCTTTGGTATACATAGTATTTTCAAAAATTGTATCATAGACAAACCTTGAGAATTTGAAGGAAGATTCAATATAGTAAGTTATAATTTTCTATAGTAGTAGGGTTGTGAGGTGCTTTCCATTTCTTTGCTAAAGATTCATGTCTCCCAGTAATTTTTTATCCATTTGTAGTAGTAGCTTTGAGGTTGAGTGTAAATTGTGTAGTTAAGAGTGCTCAATCTTCAATTAATTCAGCCAGAATTTGTTTTCAAAGTATTGTTGTAAAATCAAAGTCAAGAATGAATATAAGTATTTGTTCCCTTTTCCAAGTTTGTAAATCTATGAGAGTGGTTTGATGGTTTGCATTTCTACTACATCTAAAGGTTTGGTTCAGATTTGTCAAGTGATGAATTATGTTTTATTTCTTACAAAATGTGAGTAGTAATTTTCAAATCTCTATACCAGTTTGTTCCTAGTTGATCTCATTGTAATATTTTGAAGTATTTTTAGTTGTATGGGTAGATTTGAAGCTTTTGATAGTGTTTTTAAAAGGAAGTTTTAAATTCTTGATAATTTCTTAAAGTGTTGTTTGCATTTTTCTATTATAAGAAAGTGAAGTGTAAAAGTAGATCACAACAATGATTTCCTTATCCTCTAGCAAGGAGGTGGTGGCTCTACAAAGTTTTGACTAGTGGTGTGAAGGAATTTTAGTCTTGCACCTATGCCAAATTAGCAGATTGATTTTCAACATCAACACTTGATGTATTTTGGTTTTCATGCCTCTTTTCATGAAGGTCAAGTGTTTCAAATAGTTGCCTCTATTGAATGATTTTCAACACTAGAAAGAAGAGGTAGAAGTTTTACTCTATGATGGATTCAGATCTTAGATCTGAGATTAGTTTGCTAGATTTTGAAAGTTTAGAAAATGTAAGTAATAACATTTATATGTTAAATAAAATGATCTACAAAAGGATTGTCAGTCTTAAAAGAATTGAGGTAAGAAGTACTCAAGGTTTAAGTCCTAAATAATGTTTTTTAAGGCTTAAGTCAGCAATTAGCAAGATGCCTTTTCATTGTAGACCTGAGGAATCTACCTTGCCTAGTATTTTCCTTGATGTTCTAGTGCCTCATTCAATCAATTAGCCAACACCTATAAGATTACAAAGAAATTTTTACATTGAAAAATTCATTGAAGAGATGGAAAGCAACGATTATAGATTTCATGTTATTTCTTCAAATGATAATAATGGGTGTGCTAAAAGTCAAGGTAGCAATGAATATAATGAATCTATATATAAAGATTATTTCTCTTCCAAATGTGAAGAGATGTATTCAAATGCAAATGAATCAAGTAGTTGCAATCAACCTAACGAAGATGGATATGAAAGTGAAAATAAATTTTGTTATAGTGAATATGAAGTTGAAGAAATTTACAACAGCAATAGAGGTAGTGGTTGTTATCATGAAAATGAATGTTGTAATAATATTGATTTTCTAGATTATTAAACTAATGATCTTGATGTTTAAGTTCTTCATGTCATTTGGATGATAATCATAGCTGGGAAAAGATTCGTGAGGTAGTCTTCTTGAGCTCTGATGAAATCTTAGATTTGATGACTCATGATTTTGAAAAGCATGTAAGTGTGTCTAATGATCTTCTATTTCCTCTCATAATACTTTCTGATTCAATCAAATAAATTCCCCAAAGTTTGATATGGAAAGAGAGGTAGAATCTGAACAATCTTTGTTAGACTTTGGAGGTGTATATAATAGTACCTCAAATATTTCTGCACATGATGATTTATTGGATGCGAAGGATGTTAGTGAAGGGAAGTTTAATGTTGTTTTAGATTCTTCTCATGTTGGTTATGTTGCAATATGTTTTGATGTTTTATATGGTGAAGAGGAAAACAATGAATGTTGTCAATCTAAATATGGATTTTCTTTATGTGCTGATATCTCTTGCAAAGATAAGTTCGAGGTTTATTCTGACACTTAGTTAGATGAAGAAAATGATTGTGATCAGCATAGTTTAGATCAACAGTTTTAGAATGAGTTTTCAACCTTGGTAATTGATCAGTTGTTTGAAGAATGTGAAAAGGTTTTAGTGAAAGATACATCTAATTTAGTGAATGACATGACTACAAATAGGTAACAATTAGATTTCAAATACTCTTTGCAGCTGGAGGCTCAAGGTGAGTTGCAAGTTTTTAGTACATGCAACTTGGTGAATGGTGTAGAATATGAAGCTTTTGAGTTTTCGATCAGCATGCATGAATCATTGTTAGATTTTCATTCTTAGTTCAATTTGTGTAATCATGAGCATGGTGATGTTTTTTCTCATAGTGAGCTTGATGATGAAATAGTCTTCGAGTTTCATAGACACTATGAGAATGATGACAATTTTATTTTGCCTAACGAAGTGATTGAAAGTGTTGATGTGTTGGGTAAAAAAGAATTCATAGTTTACCTCATGAAAATGTCAATGAGAATTATGTACATGATAGAGGAAAAGTTTTTTTTGAAGTTTGGTGGCCTGGGGTCATCACTTATACATAGTTGAGGTAGTTGTTTTTGCTTTCAATAAAGTTTTTTGAGAGGAAGTTTTTCTTGTTTTGTGAGTTTTATGCTTCTTCTAGAGATCTAAATCCTTACCATTCCCCAAGGGACATGCATCCCTAGATAGAGCCACTTTTGGAACTCAAAATTGAAGCCCCAATTTTGAGTACCATTGAGAAACTAAGCCCTATAAATGCTTTTTGATGCCTATGTACCCAGTTGTATTTGAGAAGTTTATGAGGCATTTAATTCTTGTAGCACCTTCCATTTAGTGCATCTATATGTTTCATAAAGTTAAATTGGCATTTCAAGTTGTTCCATGAAGCCTTGCTTTGAGCATTTCTCATATTTACATTTTCACTGAAGTGTCAAACAGTGACAAGAGGCCATGTTTGCATCTGAATATCTATCACCCAGTAAAGTTTCATGACTTGCTGCTTTGGGAGTGCCTAGTGTCCATACTTGAGAGCCTATGTTTCAGATTTTGATTTGTTTTGAATCCATTGGACTAGGTTTTGAATCCCTCAAAGTTGGTTTTTTATCAATGTCATGCTATTGCAGTTTATTCTGAATTTTGGGAAGCCCTGTTTGACATGTTATAACTTTGACATAGTTAACCAAAATGCTAATTTCTTGTTGCATTGTATTTTAGAGTTCTAAGTTTATGATGAATCTATTTCATCAGTTTTCAAGTGTGATACCAAATGTAATTTCTTACTTTTTATTGGTGTCAGTAAGTGCAGATTTATTGGAACCCCTTTTGATGATGTTATATCTTGAAATCTATGATAGGTGGGATCAAATAGATTGTACCATTATGTTCTCCTCTAAAAATACTTTAAGTATGCCAATTTTCAAATCTTGACAAATCCATCTACACACTATTCTAGGTCAATTCCATTTGCAAAAAATGTTTTTCTGCCATTATTTCTAGTCTCCAATTCCAAGTAGCCCACTTTGACAGCTTTCCATTTGTGCCCAAATCATAGATTTATACTCTCCTTGTGACAGTCAACCAGAACCTAGTTTTTTTTTTCCCAAGTATGAGTTTGCCTAGTTTTCAAAGCCAAATCTGAATGTAATTTATTATTTTTTAACATGTTTTCTTGCAGCCAGTTCTTACAAGTCAACTTTGATGGGCAATATCTTTTGACCCCAAATTTTTCATGAGATGAAATTTGATGGGGTAGGAATATGTGGAATAGAGATTCAGAGTTGTTGATTTCAGAGCCTAGTTATCTATTCGAGTTAGTTTTTAAAGCCAGCTGATAGGCCCTGTTGGTGTTTGAAAATGTTACCCATTTCCAATTACCCTGATGAGAACAAGATGCATCTAAGGGCAACTAACTCCCATTATCAACACATCCATTCAGACACTAGGCCAACGATAAGGCTATACTCCTTCTACACTTCACGCTCTGCAAAACCTAGGCGGGTGGACCTATAGATTCTTTATATGGTACCAGTTGTCAAAGCATACATTGAATCTAATATGAAACAGATAAAACCCTTATTTCTCCTGATAACTCATGAAATGACATCCATCTACAGTAGCTATATGCAAATCTAGGAATCTCATGAGCTGAGTGAGGGCATTCTATTATAGCTCTTCAACATGAAAGGGGAAAAGCGTTTGATTATTGATGTTGATCTCAGCAAAACCTCAAATATGCAGCAGTATAACAAGTGATCTTATAAGTGACCAGTGCCTTATCTATTGGGCAATTCATACAAAAACCTAACACACAACCCTGAAAATCATTGATATGTGCCATACATCAAGACTTCCTGATATATCTAACCACTTTGTGAACTAGACATCTGCATCCTTCTGAACTTCATACTCGACTTATCCCTTCATGAAATTTGCAATCCTATGATGAGGAATCAAGCATTTACATAACTCTTTGAGTCATAAGCAAAATAAATCAACATATACAACCAATAAGTTGCAATTGAGTTTCATATTCTTTGTTTACAAAACACAAAAGATCACAAACAGCATGAATGAGAGACAAGATATCAAAATGAAGATTGACTTGCTGCTACCTTATCATTCATTTCCTTGAAACAAATTACAATAAGATGCATGAAATTTAAATGCAAAGCTACCTAACAGATCAGACTATCTATATTCTTATTTCAACTACTGTTCACATGAGAGAAATTGCTGAAGAAATATGTGGTATCACAGTATGGGAACATATCAAAACTGGATCCAAAATTTGGTATCTCAGTAGTGACTAGTTTTTCTCCAAAGACTGGAACTCTTACAAATGAAAAAAGAAAGAAAGATATAGCAAGAAATGAATTCCCGGATCTGATATGCAATTGCCAAGTGTCCACTTGAAATCCAATCCTCTATAACTGAAAAACCTCTTTCTTCTTTACTCCCTTCTGATCTGATTTTGTTTCATCATTAATCTATAACAAACTTGCAAAATATCCTTGCCTAATGATGAAAACCCTTTACTTGCCAAAATATCTGATTGCCCCATGAAAAATCCAGTGAAAATGAGTTTTTACTGAGTAAATCAGTACATATTTGACCCTAACTACATTTCCATTGCCTTCTACTGTTATCCAGGTCATTATCTTGACAAAAAAAAAACAAATCTGAACTTCCTGGTATGAATATGGTTGCACTTTAGGTACCTGATAGAAAACCTCGTGTAGCTCAAACTGACTGATACCTGTGCAAAAGCCGACTCCAGAAATGGAAAATTTGGATTCTCGCGATTCTAACGGTATATGATAAGGCATATCTAGCCTCTGAGAAACACCTGAAATCTTCGTTTGAAAAATAGTCCCCTGCATGTCAGTTTCTTGGCAAAATAATTTTAAAATGAAAATTTTAAAATCATTTTATTTTTCCTAGCCCTTCCAAATTTGAGTAAACTCTAGGTTTGACCAATGCCATGTGTCACTTTCTGATTGGTTGTTATCTCCAACCGGGACCCACGTTGCATTTTGAATCTTGCCGGATTTTTAGAATTTTCCTAGTGACCTCGCTATGTCGCTAGCTGGATTTTCCAAGATTTTCCGGCAAGCGACATAGCGACCTGCCGGATTTTTTACTTTTTCGGCCGCCTATAAGCTGCTGACGTCATCATTTGGGCATGCATTTTCTTTCAAAATTTACTTCATTCCTTCTAGCCGACTGGGACCCATGAAATCCACCACACATCACACAACTTTCAAAAGCCTTTGTGTTGTTGACACTACATGTTTGAGTGCAAAAGTATTTAAAAAACAAAAACTTCCCTTGTACAAGTCATGTGGGATAGTTCGTTTTACACTTCCCTCTATCCTGTAAATGCTGATTTCTTCTGCTGCATATGTGTGAGCTGTTCCAGCTCCTTTGGCATGAGTTGCTCATTCTTACATGGAGCTCTAACCTTGTGATTGATAGTTCCACATTGGAGTTTCATTTTAATGTAAATATCCCTGCCTGTTGGTCATTTTTTGCCATGAATCAGTAGACTTTTCATAGTGATGGTCGTTTCTTATGCATATGGTCACTTAAAATGAAGCTCCCCCCTTCTAAAAAACGTGATACTATTGCTGGAGGAAGCCATGGGCTTCAAAAATGTGGATACATGCTTCCTTGAGCTTTGTTTCACTAGCAAATCTGTACATTTTATTAAAAACGTGGATTGCTCCTTCCTCTGGCTGCATTTTGTTTATTTATGGATGTCTCCTTTTAATTCAGCCATGGCTTACCTCGGTGTGCCTGCTCCTTTCAATGCCACTCCTTTTAAAATGGGCAGCTCTTTCTATATTTTGGTGCTTTTGCTTCAGCATTTGTTCTTCTATTCATGGGCTGCCCCTTTTCATTTTCATCTTCACAGAGGTTGCCGTAGACTATGTAAAAAAAAACATGTGGTGAGCCTTTACCATTCTTTGATGCTAATTTCTCAAATGGTGGTCGGCTGCTCCTTCTACTTGGCATGGATTATCCCCAACGATAGCAGCTTTTCTTTTTCTTATGCCAATTTATTCTTGGCCGGCTCCTTTTTTATAATTATATGGATGCCTCATTTCCTTTATAATGTCGGTAGACTTCTAAAACAATTAAAAGTAAAATCTCCCTTGCTTTGATAACCTGTGGCTTCCATTTTCATTTGGTAAAAAAGAGCAAACGATACTGGGCTTAATCAACACTTGCCTTCTTCTAAAACCTTTCAATATGTTTTATTCCATTCTACCCAACTTCTTTTAATCAATTGTGGAAATTGTGGATTTGTGTCTGGAGGCTCACCGGCTGGCCTTAAAAACTAATACAATCAAATAACCAGGCCATAAAAATCGGCATGAGTGTTCAATCCTGCACACTCTATCATACTGCAAATTATTAGCCCATGATGATTTTCCAATAAAAAGATTTTAATTCCCGAACATCCATACTTCAATTACTCTGCAGGCAAACAATGTTAAAAAACATAAACTGGGCTCGGGTTCGCTATTATAAATTGGGGTTATTGATCACTTGGGCTTCTGAAAACTGGGATATAGGTTCTTTGCCATGAGGAGAAAGGAATTCTATAGTTTGGGCTCTTGACGAATCACAGGGCACATTTGGCGAATTTCTGATAACATGCACTTGGAAATTTTAACTGGCAAATGTGTCAAAAAGTGATTTTTGGCAAATGTACGGACATAAGAAAGTATGCAAATGGATTCATCATGACTTAAGTACTGGCATACTTCTAGGATTCCTAGGACACAACACAATGGTACAATCCATTTAGGCTAGCCAATCACAGGATCAAAATTATGACATACCGAACAGGGGTACGGATCAATCTGGATACCTTAGCCGTAACAAAACAATGCAAACTTGGTTTTTGATCATGGTAGCAAACTGATCAAATGGATTCGACATGATCTCAAAATTGGAACATATGAAGTGTCTTACCCCTAGAACACAATGCAAAAAGAATTTTTTCATTTGGGTCAACTAGGTCAAAGATATGATTGGTCGAACAAGGCTTTCCAGAATTGTGAACAACTACACAAATCTACAAAATAGTAAGTGACCAACTTTGAAGGGTTTGAAACCTAGTCAAATAGATTCAAAATGACTTGAAAATTGAAACATAGGTTCTCTATTATGGACACTAAACATCCCCAAAGCGACTAGTCATGACATAGTCCTGGGTAAAAGATATTCATATGTAAACTGGGCCTCTGATCGCTATTTGACACTTGGGCAGAATTGCAAATTTTGACACTAGCTCAAAATGGGACTTCGCAGAATGGTTTCAAATGTCATTTTAACTTCATAGAACACATAGATGCACTAAATGAAAGGTGTTAGAAACATTAAACACCTATTAGGCCTCAGACTGACTACCAGGTAGAATCTCATTTAAAAGCATTTCAGGGCTTGATTTTTTCAATGGTTCTCAAAATTGACCATGCAATTTTTAGTCCCAACAGTGGCTCTGTCTGGGGATGCATGTCCCTTGTGGGCATGACAAGATTTTAGATCTCTGGAAGAAGCAAACCACACACCTAAACAGCAAAAACTTCCTCGAACAGCTTATTGAAAACAAGGAAACAACTACAACTACCAAGATTATGTACACACGATGGCCCCAGGCCATCGAAAAGTTTCAGAACTTTTTATCTCTGTCAAACACCTTATTTTCATTTACGTTCTCCTGGGGCAAACTGAAACTCTCATCCTTATTTGTTTCACCCATCATATCAACACTTTCAATTACTTCGTTAGGCAAAACAAAATTGCTATCATCATCTTCATAGTGCATATAAAAATCAGACAAACTTTCTGCACCTTGCTCACTATGAAAATATGAATCAGTGTGATCATAACAACTGATATCAAGCTGAAACTGATCACTTCTAACTGAATCATGGATTCCTTTAACCAGAAACACAAAAGCTTGGTACTCTATTTCATTGAACGAGTTACATGAATTAGATGGTAACTCACCTTGTGCTTCCATAAATGAAGAGTATGTGAAATCTAAGCGTTGCCTACTTGCAACCATGTTACACTTTGAATCAGATTTATTCTTTGCTGAAACCTCTTCACACTCAAAACATTGATTAGTCACCATATATGAAAATTCATTCTGAAAGTGTTGATCTAGACTATGCTGATCACTATCATTTTCTTCATCAAAATGAATGTCAGAATACACCTTGAACTCATCTTTACACGACTTATCAGCACATGAAGAAAATCTATAATCCGATTGACAACCTTTACTATTTTCCTCCTCATCATATGAAAACTCAAAACTTATTGTAGCATAACCAGCATGGAAAGAATATGAAACTCAATTGCAACTTATTGGTTGTATATGTTGATTTATTTTGCTTATGACTCAAAGAGTTATGTAAATGCTTGATTCCTCATCATAGGATTGCAAATTTCATGAAGGGATAAGTCGAGTATGAGGTTCAGAAGGATGCAGATGTCTAGTTCACAAAGTGGTTAGATAGATCAGGAAGTCCTGATGTATGGCACATATCAATGATTTTCAGGGATGTGTGCTAGGTTTTTGTATGAATTGCCCAATAGATAAGGCACTGGTCACTTATAGGATCACCTGTTATACTGCTGCATATTTGAGGTTTTGCTGAGATCAACATCAATAATCAAACGCTTTTCCCCTTTCATGTTGAAGAGCTATAATAGAATGCCCTCACTCAGCTCATGAGATTCCTAGATCTGCATATAGCTACTGTAGATGGATGTCATTTCATGAGTTATCAGGAGAAATAAGGGTTTTATCTGCTTCATATTAGATTCAGTGTATGCTTTGACAACTGGTACCATATAAAGAATCTATAGGTCCACTCGCCTAGGTTTTGCAGAGCGTGAAGTGCAGAAGGAGTATAGCCTTATTGTTGGCCTAGTGTCTGAATGGATGTGTTGATAATGGGAGTTAGCTACCCTTAGATGCATCTTGTTCTCATCAGGGTAATTGGAAATGGGTAACATTTTCAAACACCAACAGGCCCTATTAGTAGAAAGTTGAAATTTGCAGATAAGTTATAAAATTATTTTTAATGATGTTTTAGTGATGGATTTTGATTCAAATCACTATCAAATGTTCTATGGGTTAGTTTGGCACTTTAGTCATCCGAAAATTTAAAAAAAAATTAGCCAAACCTACTTTGTGGCCTTACTAATTGCACTAGACTAATAAGATGAGAAGTTCAAGATATTTAGAAGCCAAAATGATACTGATTATTAGGAGGGTATCAAAGAAGTCATCACCATGTAATACTTAAGGAGGTTTGTAGGCTTGAGGTTACATCTTGTTATCAAAATCACTTTGTAACACTAAAAAGTGAATTCAAATCTTCACATTCTTCAAATTCTCTTCTCCATGTTCATATAGCAAGCTATTACATAGGCTCACAACAAATTTATTTAATGGTTGACTTCTTGGTTAACTTTAACTTCACCATAGACAATTATGTTTGGACACAATATTTCTTCATGAGCACTTTTTAATATTGCATTAATATTCTTTGTGTGCCTGAGAGTGCTTCAAGGGCCCAATTTGAAGGCTAAGGCAGAGGAACAAAAATGTGGGATAGATGATGGTATAGGAGATTGAGATGGAGAGGCATTTTGTGGGACAATGCCTTGGCTATTTTATTTGTCATGATTGCCTCTATAACTATTCACATGTATATTATGGTGTAATAACTAGCTAATCATGTTAATATGTGTACATGCATCAAACTTTGAAGAAAAGAGCTTAGAATGTTGGATTTGAATCTATCCATCCATTTTTATATATCAAGATTGTGATTTATCATTATTATTGTCCATGGGAATACAAATGCTCTCAGAATTGTCTTCTTTCATGATTGAGTTGCACATTTTTATGGCTTGTGGAAATCCATTTTCTTGATGGTTTGAAATACGTGAGCTACTCATATGTTTGCCACTGCCATTTTTTAACTCTCACTACTATGATTTTAACTGGAGAGGATTGGAACCCACAACCACAAGGATCAAGAGAAGCATAGTTTGGGAGCCCACACAACATAGGTAGAGGTTTGTGAAAGAAGCCCATGGCTAAGGAGGTAGGGTGGGGTTTGAAGGAAATGACACCCAAGTGGCAATCAACACCAACTTTAGACGAGGATGCTAAAAGTGAAATCCAAGACAATAGGTAGTAAAGCTATAGTGAAAGAGGAGCATATGCAAAAAATAAGGTTCCTAGCATTGAAAGAAGTAGCTAAAAGAGAGGCAACATGAAAGGAGGCGAGGGAGTCTAAAAGTACAAGACCTACAAATAAAAGAGCAAGTGAACAAAAGTGGAAGCCGTAGCTTCACTAGGTGAGGCCATGGTGTGGAAAGAAAAGGAGTAGCCAGCATGTGAATGGAAGCTCCATGCCTGAGAAATGAAGTCTGTGTAATGAAAATTGAAAAACTCTTAGTATTTTGATGCTAAGGAAGGAGCCACCATGTAAGGAAAGGAGAGCATATTCCATCACCTAGTCCACATTCATGTGAGTCATTGGGGATTTTGGAGGAATTCAACAGGAGCAGCAACATTTTGTAGAGGAAGTAGGGGCAGTTATGACATGGGAAAAGCTATAGCTTGTTGCAATGGTTATTGCTATAATTGACCATCCATAAGATATCATTTTCCATTCTATAAGGGCCTATGGAGAAAGAGTTAAACTGAAGTTCACCTTGTACACTAGATCACATGCAATTGTGAGAAAACATACTTGAGGAAAGTTCACAAATTAGCTGAAAACTTCATTTAACAAATCTAGTCTTTTAGTTCTTACTAATCCAAGGACTGACCATGCATAAGAGCCTCCACGTTAAACAAGTCTAAAGGAAAGCATGTTAACAAAAAGGTAGATCATGTTAAGAACATGACCCTATGCAAACAAAAAGGAAAAAAAGTCAAAAAGATATATCCCACATTCATCATGGGAGGACTTTTCAAGTGTTTAAATACTAAAAGACACAATAATCTTAACATCTTAAGACAAATTCCTTTTGGAAAGGCAAGCCTCAAATAGGGGCCCCACCCATAGCAAAGTTGGAACATGATGTAGCCAATTCTAAACCAAAGTATGCACAAGCTAACATGAAACCCAAAAACATGGATGCACCTAGATGTTGACATGTGTCCAAATATAGCAGTGCGTGCATGCCTGCAAAATGGAGATGCTCACTATAAAAAAATGTTGAATATGGGTGATCGACATGTGGTAATGGGTCTTGGTGCATGGTGATGTGGTGAGATCAAGGTATAGGCATAAGCTGTCAACATGTGGATAGATCCTATGGATGGTGCATCCCTGTAATATGAAGTTGCAAGTTGCTTAAGAACTATGGGTAAGCTGGAGAGCACCATGTAGCAATTAGGTGGTAAGTTGAGATGAGGTCGACCAATCAGGTGCTACCTATTGGCATGCCTGTTCAAGTTGGTTTTGACCCCAAGATTCACGGAAGGGAAAAAAATTAAAATCATAAAAAAAATATTATTTTCAATTATTTCCGAAATCATGTCACATTGAGAAATTTTTAATTCAAAAAGACATGTTTTCTAAAGTTTTCACTTTACAATTTTTTAATTTTTTTGCAAAATGAGTTGCAGACTTGAGTCTTATAGCAAGGGGGGACATTTTTTCAAACTGAGATTTTGGAGGTTTCTAAGAGGTGAATATAGGCATATTATATATCATCAAATTTAGGAGAAGATGAACTTTCTAGTTTTAGAGAATTTTTTTTCACAAGCAGTAGTCTATTTGAGCTATAGGAGGTTTTGTCCTAGATTCCTAATTTGCAACTGTATTCTGGTGTTGAAGTTCACAACTAATTTTTAGCATGGAAATGACCTAAATGTGGGTGAAAGATAATGAAAATGTAGTTGCAATCAAATTTGATCACTTTTAATTTAGTTAACCCACTTTTTTACCAGTATTTAGTGATGTAGTTTAGATTTTTGGTGACACAAAAGTTTTCATCATTTCAACAGAGGTATTTTCAAATTAGTTATAGGATGATGATGAAAACCATATTAGATTAGATGGGTAGAAAGAGGAAAGAGCTTTTACAACTACAAAGGATGGAATTTCAAGTGGACAAATGTAATTCTAAGATCAGATCTAGGTATTCATCTTTCTCTCTTTCATTGTAAGGGTTCCAGTTTTCATTGTGAAACTAGTTGGTTCCAATCTTGGTTTTCACAGATCTGTGATACCATTCTTCAACATTTCTTCTTGTAAGAATAGAAATTAAGTATTTATGAGGATAGTTTTTAGTTTTTAGGTGATTTGTGAGTCATTTCTGTACATCTTTCATGTATCTATTTTCAAATAAAATAAATAAAACATAGCAAATGGTTTAATTTCAGTCTAAATCTTGTCTCCTATTCATGGATTTGTAATCTTTTCTATTTTTTGAACAAAGAGCATAAACTAGGATGCATTTTTTTTAAGAATGTATGTGATTGAAGGATCTTGTTGATGGAACAAAAAGCCATGTAATTACTTGATGTTTATAATAGGGTTTGTAGATTTCATGATGGGATAGTTTCACTATGAGATTCATTTTGAAGTAGATGTCTATTCACAAGGTGAAAGATAGATCAGGGATCTTGATGTAGGAATTATGTCAAAGATTTCTAGGAGATGTATTGTTGTAATTCATGTAATTTCTCAATAGATAAGGCACTGATCAAAGATATGATCATTTAGTTTTGTTGCTCATACCTAGGTCTTGCTGATATAAACATCATTAATCAAATGCTTTTCCCCTTCATGTTGAAGAACTAGAACAGAATTGCCCTCAGTCAACTTATTAATCTCATTATCTTGCATTTAGCTAGTGTAGATCTATGTCATTGTATGAGTTATTAGGAGACATATGGGTTAAATCTACTTAATAGATTAAGGAGTATCTTTTTTGCACTGGTACCATATTGATTGAATATGAGGTCTACCCACCTAGGCTTTGCAAAGCCTGAAGTAGAAGAAGTCTCAAGCCTTATAGTTGGCCTGATGTCTAAAATGACATGTTGAAGATGGGAGTTAGCTACCCCTAGATATTTCTTGTTCTCATCAAGGTAATTTGAAACCTGTAACAATTCAAAACACCAATAGGATGCACTAGTGGGAAGATTAACAAATTTTGAGTTGGATAACTTTGATAACAATCTTCCTAGATCTTGAAACATAGAATCAACTTTCAAAGAAAAATTAACACTTGAAAAATGGAGAAGGAGCTCGAAAGGAAAGTATTCTAACACCAAAGTAGATAAATAATAATTAGATGATGATCTTGAAGCTATTGAAGCCCTACTTACAAGAAGGTTACCAAAAGGAAAACATAAATATGAAGGAAAATTCACATTGATTTATTTTTCTAGTGTATAAGTTTGTAACATCGCAACAAGGTGTGTAATTGAAGAAAACAAAGATGATAGAAAATTCAACAAGTTTAAAAGAAATAAATATTTCAAGAGCTACAAAAACTACAATGAAGAAGGTAAGAAATATTTTTATATTGCTACGGATTTTGATAGTGATGACGAAGATAAAATGGTATATGTAGCTATTGAAGATTATTGTGATATAAGGATAATGAAAAGATAAAACTTATTTCTCATGTTAGCAAGAACGATAAATAGATAATAGATAGTTGTTGTTCTCATCACTTGTCTAGTGATACGACTAAGTTCGAACACTTGGAGCACTATGATGGTGGAAGTGTTAAATTTGGAAACAATAAACCATATTATGTGAAGGGAAAAGGATGCATTACATTGACTAATGAGCTCGAATGTGAGAATTCCTACTAGGATGAAGGATTGAGACACAATCCTCTAATTGTGGCATATCTTAACAACATTGGATAGAAGGTAAAATTCATGAATGGGAAGGCTAGTCTATGGGATGGTAAGGAAACTTAGTTGTAACTAGAAATTAGACTAAACGTAATCTATTCTATCTTGATCTTAGTGAAAGTTCATGTCTTGTGGCACAAGTAGAGAAAAGTTGGTTACAACATAAAAGAATTTATCATGTAAACTTTGATAATTTGGTCAGTGTAAGTAAGAACAAAAGAGTTAAAGGCATTTCAAATATGAAGAAACCTAAAATGGCTATATGTAAACAATGTTAAATTAGAAATATGGGTAAGACTAGCTTTAATAGTGAGAATTACTATTGAAGAAGTCTTCAAACTAGTTTATATAGATTCATGTAGACCAATAGGTATTGAAAGCTATAGTGAAGATTAATATTTTATTTTGTGTCTTGATGATTATTCTAGGATGATGATATTAATGTACATGAAAGATAAATCTAAAGCCTTCTAGAAATTCAAGTGGTATTTGGCTAGAGTTAAGGAAAAGAAGAATAAGAAATTCAATGAATTCAATGAAAGACGAGGAGAATTCATCTCTAATGAATTCAATGAATTCTACAATGAAATAGGAATCAAAAGATAATTATATCATCCTAGTACACCTTAAAAAAATGATATAGAAGAAGAAATAGACCCATCATGGATTGTGCAAGAATAGTGATGATAGAGAAAAATGTTGCATCTAAATACTAGAAAGAAGAATATGACACAACATTTCATACCTTGTATTGAGTTCAACTAAAGAAATGTACAAATCAAACTACTTATGAATTATGGTATGGTTATAAACCTAATGTCTATTATTTCAAAGTATTTGGAAGCAAATGTTATATCTTGAAAGAGACAAGGAAACAAATGTTTTATGTAAAAAGTAATGAAGGCATATTCCTAGCGTAGTTCAACAAGAAAAAACATATAAATATTTGAATCTTGCTACTCACAAGGTTATAGAAAGTGTACCTATAAAAAGTGACCACCTTAATTAAAATCAAATTATAATAGTTTTTAATAAGATTATAGATATAAAAGTAGACTCATGCTTGGATGTGAGGCATATTTTTGGGTATTTTTATTCTAAATAAATAATAATTTATGAATTTTCTACTATAGTATTTTTAGAATTAAAATACTCTCATGTTTGACCACCTTAACTAATTAAAAACTCTATAAAATTAATTTTTTTTTTTTTTCTCCTTATAGTAGAAGAAGCATAGAATGTAATGCATCTATTGGATTTAAAAAATGCTATACCATTTGAATGTATAGTTTTTTTTTTTTTTAATCAGTCTGTCAAACAACACTTTATACATAACTCCATTAGAAAATAATTAATAACTACTTATTGAAGTCATAATTTGACAAAAAATGCATTTATGAAAAGTAGGAACATTCTTAGGAAACTCTTTTCATTTCATCAAATTTGGGTGAATAAAGTGGTTAGGTTCATGTTTAAAGTAAAATACATACAACAAGAAGCAAAAAACACATTTTTGGGATGTTTTTAAAGTTGACCATGCATGGTTTGTATCCAAAGATATATTATGCCTTCAAAAGGATTTAATATTTTGGTTTGGTATTAGGATGGAAGCGAAAATACTTGGAATAGATTTTGAAATTCTTTAAGGCATTTTAGTACTACATATTTTTTAGATCGCCACTTTTTGGAACATCATGATCTTGCACATACCGATAAATTGAATTGGTCTTTTCTTTTTCTAGTCTTTCTTCTATTTGGTTTCTCCTATAGGTGATGTAAATGGATTAAAGCTTTCATTTTGGGTGCACATTTTCTATTCTATTTAATGGAGTGCTAAAAGAATTTTTTGCCTGTTCCCAAGGAGCTTGTCAAGGTGACCCTTTTTCTCTATTCTTGCCTATGATAAGACTTATTAAATCATTTAATCAAAAGGGATCATGGAAAGGTTTCTCCATTATGGGTACATCCTTGTCCATACCTCATTCTCTTTTTACTAACGGTACTTTACTCTTTAGATCATCTCCATATCAAAAATAACAAAGTATGAAGAAAACCATTGATCTATATACACAAGTTTTGGAACAATGTATCAACGGAAATTAATCTAGTACTTAAAGAATAATCTATCTTATTGGCTTTCTTCTTTATCATTTTCCTTCTACTTATCTTGGTGTTATATTTTTTCTGGGATTAAACAAACCCTATTATTGGAAACCTGCAGTTGTTCATATCAAAAATAGAATTAGTTCTAGGAAGGTTCATTGTTTATCACTCTTAGGTAGAATTTTTCTTATCAAAATTGTTCTCTCTACCATTTCTATTTTTTTTTTCCATTTTAGAAGACCCAAAATGTATCATTTCTCAAATTGAAACTTTAACCCATACTTTTCTTTGGCTAGAAAATATGAATGGATAGAAGAAAATACCTCTAATTTCTATTCATGAAATCTCAACCTCTTTGAGAATAGAAGGGACTAGTACTCCAAAATTACTAAGAGGAATAGGGATTTTGGTAAGATAGTTTAGAAAATGTCTGACAAATTCTTTGGCAAATGGTGTTGCCTTTTACAAGAGAACTATTTAGTTAACTTGGAATCTTCCAAGGTTTTACTATCCTAGACCTGCCAAAGGGCTCTATTATTTGAGGTTTCATGATGGCTTCTCAAGAAGTTATTACTTCATTCATATCTTGTGAAGTGAACAATGGGGATAGTGTCATTTTTTGGTTTGATTCATAGAATGGGTTCCCCCCTTGCCATTATTTATTCCTTAAAGGAGTTCTCAAATATAGTGATTCAAGCCTGGGGAACATCTTTTTCTAACTATGTATCAGCTATACATAGATTCATAGAGCTAGTCATTTAGAAAGACCCCTCAATCATTCCTATGTGGACTATAATCAGGTTGTTTCTTTCAAACAAGTTTAACTTAAAAGGAATATTTTTATGTGTAATCAACTAGATTTCCTCTTTTGGATTCTAGATTAAAATGGTAAATACTCTATTAAACAAGGATGCTTAACTCTCCAATACAATCAGTTTAGTCAAACCACAAATCATGCTTTTTAAATTCTATTGAAATAGTTTGTATTTGTGAAATGAAGGATTTTTTGCATGGTTTATATTAAAGAACTAAATTTTTATATTGATCAACTTCATAGATTGAACATTTATGATCCCTTTAATTGTGTGTTCTATTTGCAAGTTATCAAAACAATAGATAACCTCCTCTTAGAATTTCCTTTTCCAGAGATGTTGGTATTTCATTCTTAATAAGCTTAATTTCCATATGCCATTACCTAACACTCTATGGAATCTATTCCAAGAATGGTCAATCTTATATTTTGAATTGATATTTTCATGTCTTTGGAAGTTTATAACTACATTTCTAGTATGGGAAATTTTGTGGGAGAGAAACAAGAGAATTTAAAGATAGACACCATCTCCAATTCCTTAGTTTATGGAAGGATTAGAGAGATCAATCATCAAGCTTGTTAATGCTACAATAAGTAAATATAAGGGTAAACATATTTTTTCTCCTTGGGATGGCTATGTTATTCATCAGTGGGAGGGTTTACTTTTTTGTCATCTTCCTTCTTCATTGTGTTCATCTAAGATTTCTCTTATCGAAGCACAAACAAAGTGAATTCCCCTAAGTGAGGCTTATGACAAAGTCAATTTTGATGGGAACTCTATAGGAAATCTAGGTAACTCAGGGTATCACATATTTGGTAGAGGCTTTAAAGCTCATGTGATTGCATAAAATCATCTCCTCTCCCTTTGAGTACTAATAACAAACTCCAAGACTTAGCCTTTCTTTTTGGTTTGGAACTTGCAAAATAGCTATCTATATATAAGTTATATGTTGAAGGGGATTCAACCATTATTATTAATGCGTGTATGGAACATCATATTTATATTTGGTCCATACAATATATAATGTATCAAGTATGCTATGTTCTTGATTTAATCTCTATATGTTACATCATGCATACTTGTAGAGAAGGAAATCTATTAGTCTATCATTTAAATAATTTTGGTACTAGTTGGGTTTATATTAACTCTTTACTTTACCCACTTATTCTCCTTGATTTCTCCAACTTGGTTAATATTATGACAAAAGAATATGTTTAGAATCCTTTTCAGACCTTCTCAAATATTATTTACTAGTAAATCACGACTTCTCAATGATTTTACTTGTTTTACTTTTATGGATCTCACTTTTTCTTTTGAGATATTGTATGTAATTAAGGATCCTGGATTGTACTTGCATCAAATGACTTTTTTCAAATATAATAGTCTCAATTGGAGTTTTGGATGAAGATCAATGATTGAAACTTTTATGATAGTTTTTGGCTTGGCTCTTGGTGTTGTCTTTAACACCAAATAATGAATTGTATTCATATGAGTTTTGGGTCCTTTGTAAACAAAATTTCTACATTTATTTACAATGATAAGATTCATTAGTGTTGATAGACACTCTTCTAGATGTAGTCTTTTTTCTTCTACATCATTTTTGTATCAGGCAATGTCCATATTTTTTCTTTTCTAGTTCTTTTCTCTAGGAGTCATTTGTGAACTTGTTATTAATAATATAAATATCAAGTTTCATCGAAAAAAATTGAAATTATTTGTTTTAGAAACATTAATAAAATTTAGATTAGCTTATCAAATTGGTAACATATATGATTTGATTCAAAAATGCCATAAGACTTGACATAAATATATGTCATTTAAATCGTGTATAATTACTTTTAGAGAAACACCCAATAACAAGCTAAATATTATTATTTTTGGATAGATAATGGGAAAAGCCTAGATTTATTATTATTAGTTCAAGATAATTATTATTATATATTAAGATCAATTATATTTGAACCTCAAACCTCCAACATAAAAATCTCACAAGCTACCATTTTGATTTAGGCTCTTGCCTAATAAATCCACAACTTTGATAGAAAACAAAAAAAAATTGATTTTTAATATTGAAACATGTTTCATACAAAAATGATTTACATTGTAACAATATAAATTTAAGTCAATCTTATATTAATATATCTAAACTAAGAAACTAACAAAATAAATAGATATATCTAAAAGAGACTAAGAGTCATTCCTTCAAACATATTGGATACATAATAGTACATGAAATTGTTACATTTTCAAAAACAATATTTAGGGAAAGACACTGTAAAATCAATGCATATATGCTCTCTTCAAAAGTAATAATAGAAAAATCATCATAAAGGAAGATCAGTGCTTTTAAGAATAGATAATAGCATGGTACCCTACATACCAAGAGTTTTTAGTCTCCATGTTTTACTATTGATGTCATAGCTTATTTGTCTCTCCTTCATCGAGTATAATATATTTTTTCTTTCAATACCTTGTTTTTTATTTTCATGAATTACAATATAATCCCATTAAAATCATTCTTAGTAAAATATATTTCTAATTCTTTCATCTTTAAGTATGTTTAGGATCCTGGTCAACCAAACTATGTACTTAGTGGAAATAAAAAATTAGCAAATTAGGGTTATGTCAAGTTGACATGCAATTTTCAACTTTTTATGAACTTGAGAGAAAATAATCTCTAAGAATTTGAATTTATTTTCTAAAATACTAGACCTTATGTAAAAATAAAAATAAAAATTGGATTGGTCAAAAATTTAAATGCTAATGCAAAAGTACACAAATTTCAGGACAAATATAAGAAGTAGACATCCATCTAACCACCTAAATCTAAATCAATTAATAACTTTTTTAGTAATATTCTAGATATAAGAAGTAAAATCATACCTAGATATGATGAATATTTTTGGTTATTTTTATTCTAAATAAATAAATAATGATAATCTTTCTACTATAGTATTTTTGGAATAAACAACTAGCATGTCTGACAATTCACTCGTAAGACTGACCTGCCCCTTAAAATAGTGGGTCATAAGGTGAGCCCCTCTAGTCTAGGTCCCACCACCCCTATAAAATAGTATTTCATGCCCTACCTCTAGCAATTTATTGGGCCAACTACAATAATAGATGTAGATGCAAGGACTTCTAGAAGAATGAGGCAAAACTCTACATTTTAAAAAAAAAATATTCCTTATAATGGAAGAAGCATAGAATCAATGCATCTTTTGGATTACAAAAATATTGTATCATTCTAAATTTATAGTTTTTTTTCAATCAATAGGTCAATCAACATTTTACATGTAACTCCATTAGAAAATAAGTAATAATTACTTACTTAACTCATAATTTGATAGACATTAAATTTATAGAAGGCTAAGAACATTCTTAAATAACCCTTTTTGTTTCATCTAATTTGGGTTAAAAAAAGTAGTCAACTATGTGTTTGAAGTAAAAAATACACAAGAATGGGCCAAAAACATGTTTTTGGCACATTTTTAATGTTGACCATGTAGGGTCGGTAACCAAAGATATACTAGGACTTATAAACATATTTATCTTTTGGTTTGGCCATGGGAAAAAAGTTGGACTATAATTTGAATTTCATTGAGGCATTTCAAAACTACACATTTTTGAAAGCACCACTTTTTCATACACCATGATCTTGCAGATACCCCTTTCTCCTTTTTATTTAACCTTCTAGTAATATTTTAATCTTCAATTTAATTGTGTACATGTTTTTTAATCAATATTTTGAATTTCAATTCATCTTCCATCATGAGAATGATGATCTAAAGAATCTCTATCTCTATCTATTTTTATTTGAATCATGATTCCTTAGGATGAAGGATCTCAACTAAAAAAAGTAATTTCCAAAATCTATCTTCGGATAAAGGATCTCAATTAAAACAAGTAATTTAAAAAATTTATCTTTAGATAAATGATCTCAATTAAAACAAGTAACTTCCAAAATCTATCATTATATTTTTCTAATTTCATTATAAATAGGCATTATATTATTACTAAGGCATAAGATAATCATTTCGTCAAACTGAGTTTATTTGTATTTGCAAACTTTACCACCTAGTCTTCGTTAGCATTACAATATCCAAGTCACTTCTTCCTACCTATGTTCTAATTGGTTGAACCATAGTGGATTTCTCCACCAGCTTGCACATTTTCATCCCCATTATTGATCATCCTTGAGTTGTTCCTTATGTTTTTGATGCCCTTATATTACTTCTCTATGTTTTGCTACATGTACCCATTGCCTGTATTGCACTAATTATTCTTATTGTATGGATTTCTATTGGATGTGTTCTCATTGTCTAAGGGGGTAGCTTAAATATCACACACCAAGAATTGATTCTTAGACAAAAAGTGTTAAATAGTAAAAATTGACTTTATCTTTCAAAGCTTAATTTCTTCCTTAATGTGTGCTGGTTAAAATGGGAAAGGTTGATGTGGTCCATAAAACCATATAATCCATAAGAACCATATGGTACATAAATACCATAAGATTGTGAGGCACTATATGGCTGCGATGCACCATAAGGTCTATTATATGCAATGTATGGTTGGTGTGCACTATAAGGTCCATAAGTATCATAAGGTGGTTGTTGATTCATATTGAGAGCAATTCCTCAATTGGTTGGAGACAAAAAATCAAAGCTTTGAAATGAGAAACAACAGATGTCAAATACCATAAATTATTTATGTTATATAGTCTTATCAAACTTGTAACATAAATGATTATGTTAGGTTCTTTCAGAAGAGCATGATATGGGCACTAACTTTGTGGCCAAGAGAATCCTCCCCACCTAGAAGGAAAGCTCATCCCATGTCCATATTTAATAAAAGATGAATCATCTAAAGTTCTTCTCAAATAACTAATTGTGAGTACTAGAGAATCAAAATATAGAGCACTTGGTCACCATGATAGCATCAAAATAAAGACCCCATTTGTGACTATGAGAGAATTTAATTACACAATTGAAGAAAGGTATGCCACAACATTAATGGATATCTTCAAGGAATGAGGATGGCAGTAGATACACAACTACACATTTTATTCAATCATATGAAAAGAATGTTAGTTTTAATTATCTTGGGTAGTTGTTCATCCATATGTGATTAATTAGAAAATAATTGTTTTGCTAACTAATGGGTTAGTATTGGGGAAATTAGCTTTTAATTAATTGGCCAATTTTAGAAGCAACTAAAACTTAACTTGTTTAAGATTGTTAAGTTGTTTTAGTCTTGACTATAGATTGAGAATCAATCTCAGCTATTGGTTTTCCAATAGGAATAGTATAAAAGAGGGTCAAGGGGCATTTGGAGAGAACAACTTTGTAGAAGCATTTGTAGTGCTAGCAAATGAATTTATAGTGATAGAAAATAGTCTTGTAGTCTTAGCAAGGGCATAGTGATAGAATTGGGTATAGAAAGGGAGGAATATTAGTAGGAGAAATTAGGAGCTTGTTGAAGTTATTCAAGTGAGAGGCAAGGAATTTTGTATCTCTTTATTTTCTGAAGTTAATATAATTTATCATCTATAGAACTAATTTTTCCTTAGGGTTTTTTATAGGGACAATTTGTCCAAAAATATTGCATTCTATGTGTTGCTAAGTTATTTATGTATTTTATTGGTGAAGTTGCAATTGTGTTATTATTTGATATTAGTTGTGAATTAATTTTTGACAGTTTAACAATTGTTTAAGATAGGAGATGAATAATCAGTGACTGTGTTTAGTGAATAGATTTTCCTCCAAAGAGAGACATACAAATTAAACCCAAAAGCCTAGATTGGAAAGATAAATATGCACTAACAACTGGGTCACTTTTCTATTGAAAAGCATAAGAATCCTCTAAATATATCCAAGTATAGCTCCTTGTGTATGATTTAGAATGAATTTATAAAAATAAAAATATAGATGCTTTTAACTAGAAAGCACAAAAGGTTTACAAATATCTATCTATAAACATGACATAGATGCGGAAAATCTAAGTGACTGAAAGATAATCAATAGAAAATGACTCAAAGTTCATTTACCTAAATGTTGTATTACAAAGAAAATGAAAACAAGAAATATATTTTCCATCCTCTCTAGAAAGTGAAGAATAAAAGCTTTAAAGACATCTTGAAATTGAAATATATAGTGACATTAAAATACATTTATACAAAACTGAAATCTATATAAAGATCAAAATCAATGGAAAGAAAACTACCCAAACTTAAAATTTTGGTATGCAATTATCTACCAAATCTCCCTTCTCTAATTTGTAAAAGATTACACATTTGCATCAAAATAACTACCTAAAAGAAACATAAATTTCCCCTTTACATAACATTTTGAAAAAACCCAATTTCCCCCTTTTCCTAACACCTACTCTAGAAAAAGAAGAATAGCTCTACGTTTTATAGCCCATAGTCTACTTTCTTTCCTATTAGAAGAAATAGAAAAAAATAAAATTAATTGGAAACCTTGTGTTTTTTTATGCGTTTGCAATAAATAGGAACAAGTGAATGGTATTTAATTTTTGTAATTGAATCTTGAGATCATACAACTCTTGTCTACTTCCTAGCTTTGGTGACTTTCTTTTTAGATGACTTTCACTTTAACATAGTTTCCCTTTGAATATTTGATCCTTGATTAGTCTAAGTATAATCTTACAATAATATAAAGAAAATAGGATGATCACACTTGACTCCTAGTTTATAGACACCTTATCAAGTATATATGTCTCATCTTTTTATATAGGTAACTATTCACCCTTTAATATTTGAGTTTTTTCCATGTAGACCACTACTATATCTTATCTATTATTGATGGGTTGTATTCAAGAAGAGTGATGATTACAAGGATCTTCACATGTTTTTCTTTAAACTAACATTCACTTTCACTAAGTAGGTGCTTCAAAAGCCATTCATATTATTATTTTTCCTTTCTTTGAGTTCATGATAAAATTTACTCTGAACTTTGGATTCAAGGTTTTGTCAATCATGATATTAGGTACATATTGCGACTCTAGTCTATTTGACTCTCCTATGTCAATTTGATATATCATGTTGATGACCAAAAATGTAAAGCTCTAATAATTTCATCATTGAGGAAGATGAATTAAACTCGCAACATCATGACTTACACTAAAATTGGAGATGTATAGCTGATGGCCTTTAACATTCCAATTTGTGCTTTAACATGTCCTTTGGCACTTTGTCAAATGATCCATAGGAAATTATAGTAAGCTTCTCAGGAATTTATTTTATATGATCTAGGTGATGAGGTGCAAATGAAATTTCATTGATGACATGATACTATTCCCCTCCTTGAAGCATGCAGACTCATATTACTCATCCATGTATGTGCCCCATTAATAGGTTCTAGGAATATTTCCTGAAGTAGCACCTAAGAGAACATATAATCAAAGACTCTCATCTAGTCTTATCCTGACAAGAGGGTTGACTTTTGGTTGTGATGCTACCTATAGTTAGGCTCCCTTCATTTTCATTTCTTCACCTTGGACATACATGACAACCTATTCTTGCACTTGGACTCTTGGTACTCCAATCACTATTTCTAATTGGATGCTTGCAAAAGCTAGCAAGAATGTGGAGATCACAATAATACACATAGTTGAATGCAAGTTTCCAAATGTTTATATTAAGATCAAACACCCAATTTGTATTCATTGGAGCATCATGCCAAAATAGAGCCATTATATCCATAATTTTGTGCATGACTCCTAAAATACCTCTAATATCACTACTTTTTAGTGGTCTCCATGCCATTTGGAATCTATTAGTGATGACCAAGATCATTCATGTAGATTGTCAAAGAAATTTTGACTTGCTTGGGTTTGGTAGAATGGTCACAATGATGGTGTCTCTTAGGTTTTTTAGTTCTTCAAAATTCTTAAAGTCTCATTTTCAACATGTATCCACATGAGTTGTTCATGATGATATGTTCATAGGCATTCAAGTTTGTATACTATCATGATAGCCGATAGTCAGTATTCTGCCAAACAATTTGCATGTACCCAACACCATGTTCAAGCTCCATCTTTCGTGTTGGGATTAGGAACTATAATTTGTGTTGACAATCCATCAAATGGTTTGTATGCAATGTTAGTATTTTTCCAAATTCCAATCTGTGATGATAGTCTATTTCTTATATATTCATGGATACAAAATCCATGGCTTCGATTAAGCCTATCACATTGGCCAATAGATGGTTTGGGCATTATGTTGATAAAGATTTCTTTCTTCCTCATGTTTCATGAGCATTTGATGTTATCTTGATGGCTTCATATAGGTAATTTTAACCTTCTTTAATTATGTGTCTCTTTTAATGTGTTGCAAGAGTTTATCAAAGATCATTTTTCTTTTCCTTTAACATCAACCTAACACCTAACATGCATAAAATGTGTTGCTATCAAATTTTGCACAATCAACATCTTATCTATTTAAATGCCCTCACATCTCAATTGAATAACCGTCATATTCAATGACACATTACTCAACATGAGTAAGCCATGAGCTTGATGCCTATTAATGTCAAAGTGATATGATTCCAAATGGGGCATTTGAGTTCTCATTTTATTCATAAAGGTTTCATGACAAGATTATAAAGCTTTGTTCAACTTAAACACTCTTCTAACTAGGATCAAGAAGACACTCCTACTTGGGTTTTCCAGATTACTTGTAAGATGAAAAACCTCAAATCTTCTCAATCATCATGATATGAAACTCTAAATCCACAATAATTTTAAGGAATTTAAATCTTCATCTTGGGCTTGAGCCGTTACTTCTACATTTGAAACCTTTGAACCTTAAAACTTCATGTTTATGGATCTAATAATTGAATTCAAATTCATATGCTAGGGATTTGATCTTTAATGTGAAATCTTACACTTTGAATCTATAATGCAAGATTTGAACTTTGAAACTTTGATCTTCAAATAACTAGACTGTTGAACCTGCAAGATGAACCACTTTAAACCACTTTGATCTATTGTTCAAAGGAGTTTGACACGATAGATTGAAAATTAAAATATTAGGTCTATATTGCATACTAATAGACTAAAATAGGAATTTTCACATGGTATTAGAGCCTAGTTGAGGGTAGGAGAGGTTTTACCTAGGAAATAAATTAAGGGTTTAGTAAAACCTAGATTGATCTCTTTAGATTTATTATTTCTTTATTCCCTTGAGATGGGTTCAACTAGTTTTAGAGATTAGGAAAGATTGGATGGTGCCTCAAATTTTGGTGTCTAAAAGGCCATAGTTTCCTTATTTTTGGAAGATATTAGTATCCAGGATTATGTTACCACTGTTGTAGTTGTACCTATAGATATGTCACAACTTGCAACATACAACAATGATGATGCCAAGATGAGGAGGATAATTCTTGATGGTGTTAAGGATCATATTGTTCTACATATCTCAGAGCTAGATACAAAGAATAAGATGTGGGACACCATTTTGAATATGTACCAAAATGTTACCACCAATAGGAAGATGAGTCTAGTAGAGAATTTGAAGAATGTCTAGATGAACTAGGGAGATGACTTCACAAGTTACCTCACCAAGCTTATATTTGTCAAGGATGAGTTAGTAGATGTTGGAGATAGGCCTAGTAATGATGAGCTAGTAAGAATAGCCCTAAATGGGTTTACTAAGAAATGGGTTATCTTTGTTCAAGTTGTCAGTGGATGAGATACCATATAGGGATGGGATTGATTATGGATTGATTTCATTCAAAGGGAAACAAGAGTAATAAATTTGAGGTAGAATAGGAACATTTTTCCCTAGTAGGGAAAGGGAAAGAAAAGAAAGGGTCTAGCAAAGGATCAAATTTATAAAGTGAGAAGAAGAAGGACCTTTCTAAGGTCAAGTTCATTTTTGGTCATGGGTATCATCACTATGTCAGTGATTTCCTAGAAATAAAGAAGCCAAAGAAGTAGTTAACAACTACAAAAAGTGCAAAAGAACTCTTTAGTAGAATGGGAGATGAGTTTGAACTCATAGCTTGTATGGTTAGCTTAACCTCATAGTGTGTTTGGTATATTGATAGTGGTCTGTTATTTCATATAAGAAGAGTTAGAGATTACCTCTCTAGTTATAAGGAGGAGAACACCACTACCCAAATTTCTATGGGAAACTTTTCCAAACTCAACCTAGTTGGGAAAGAGACTATTCAGTTTCTAAAGGAGAATGGAAATATTATTCTGCTTCATGATTTATTGCATTTTCTAGACTTAGGTATGAATTTTATTTCTATATATGTTCTTTAGGATAGGGGTTATAATTTTTTGTGTAAATAAGTACTTACTATTTACACTTACTTAAGTTTACTTAGGTTAATGCATTATTTTATTATTTTGAATTGTTATATTATTTTATTTTGTGAGACACTTAAGAGTTTGTGCACCTTTTTGAGTAGTCATGTTGACAACACAGGAGTATGCAACTCTCGTTTAGCACATGGTGTCTACAACACTTATTTGCATGTCACACCCTTGTAGGTTTATCCTCTCATCTCTACACTTACTTTCATGCTTAATGGAGGATAACTCATATCTGGTGGACATGTGCTTGGTTGTATGACATATCATGATGCTAATTATGAGGCATTCCAGATGTATCTCAGAGGCCTTTATATATAGGCACTGCTAGTGTACTTTCATATTGCATATTGAATTAATATATTTTCATTCTAATCATAGTCTCTCTTTGTGGTCTATTGTTGTGCTTGTGTTCGAGTTCTTAGTTCTTGGCTAAATTTTGACCTTAGGAAAATTCTTACAATAATGTACTCCTTAGACGACCACATTTGTTGATTAAGGATAAGGGTTATAAATCTCCCATATCTATTAGAGTTAGGAGTGGTCATCTTTATAGGTTGTAGTTTGATACTACTTAGGCACCCATGAGTAGTATTAATCCTAGAGATATTGGAGAGATATGGCATAGGAGGATGGTTCATACTCATCATGGAGGACTCAAATTTCTCTGTGAGATAGTGATGGGTGTCCTAGAGGTGAGCACACAGCATGATGATGTATGCAAGGAATGCATGTTGGAGAAGTTTGTGAAATCATCTTTTACAAGGAGTGATAGTAGATATGAGGGTTTTATTGATCTAGTACATACATATGTATGTGGACCAATGTCAAAAAAGTCTCTTAAAGGATATTAGTACTATTTTACTCTTAGAGATGATTTCTCCAAGACGACTTGGATATAGTTTTTCAAGAACGAGGATGAGGTTTTTAGTTGATTCCAATAGTTCAACACTCTTGTGGAGAACTTGAAAAGAAGGAAGATAAAGGTTCTTTGGTCAAAAAATGGAAGAAAGTACAAAGGAAAAACTTCTAGTAGTTTTGTACCAGAGAAGGAATCAAGAGAGAATGGATAGTTCCTTACAATCCATAGCAAAAAGGAGTTTCTAAGAGGAATAACCTTTCTATATAGGAGGTGGAAAGAGTTATGCCCCATGACCTAGACATTCCCCACAATTTATGGGAGGAAGCATGTGGTATAATAGTCTAAATTTAGAATAGGATTTCACACAAGGTACTAGGGAAGATGACATTAGAGGAACCTTTTATATGAAAGAAGCAAGATGTTTGTGACTTCAAAATATTTGGAAGTTTGGCACATTGTCATATCCTAGGTGATAGACATACCGAGTTAGATCATACTACAAAGAGGGTAATTTTTTGATTATAATGAAACCTCAAAGGCATATAGGATTTTTATTTATGGGACCAAAACAATTATTATCATAGGTCACCTAAAGTTCATGGAGAAAAAATAATTTAGAAGGTCTAATGATTTTCTAGTAGATTATTAGAGTGAGAAGCCAATAAAAGCTCCAAGGCCTAGTTAGGAGAAACAAAGCACAAGAACAATTACTAGTGCAAGTTTAGGCTCAAGTGGTGAAGATTTATATAGTATAGAGGAATTAGTGCAATAGGAAATACATCTAGAATAATTAGAGGTTGATGTTTCATCCTCTAAAGTTGGTAGTGTTGGTGTTTTAAAATGTCACATTTCAAATATCTCAATGATAACAAAATACATCTAAGGGTGGCTATTTCAAATCTAGAACATACCCTTTCAAACACCAAACCAACTATAAGGCTAGATCCTTCTTCTACTTCAAGCTCTACAAAATATAGGTGAGTGGAAATATAGATTCTTCATATGGAATGAGTGTTAAAAGCATACAATTGAATCTAAACAAAGTAGATAAAACCCTTATTTCTCCTATACTCATGTATTAATGTTGATGTAGTAGAAAAATTATAAATTATATGAAATCCACAAGTTGAGTGAGGGTAACACTTTTCAGCTCTTCAACATGAAAGGGAAAATATTTTTATTAATGATGTTGAATATCAACACAACCCAAGTGTGCAACACCAAACACATGCAATCTCCTAGCTGATCAGTCCCTTATCAATTCGGCATAAGCTAAGTCAAAACATACACATGGATACCTAAGATATAATCATATATTCAAATATCTAATATATCCATTCACCTTGTAAATAGACATCTATATTCATAAAAACACTCACACTTATTGTAATATCCTCCCGATGAAACTTGCAATCCTGTCAAGGTTAATAAGCATTTACTTGGCTCTTTGTTCCAATAGCAAACCTATCCAAACATAAAACCTTAAGGGATTCAAAAATAGGTTTAATCTCTTTTTTCAAAAATAATTTTTTTTGTAGACTATAGAGGAAGAAGACAAGAATACAAATGAAACTAAGAAAATGAAACTTTGTATTAATGTCCTTAAAACCAATACATCATGGTATTTGCGAAAACTCAAAATATACACAATAAACGATTGTATAATCTATTAGCTTATAAGAAATTAGAACATTTTTATTCATAATAGAGAGAAATGCTAAAAAAAACTAGTAGAATCATAAATTTGGATCCAACCTTGTGGTATCACAGACCAACTAGAACCAACCTTGGTATCATAGCACTAAGAAAGTTTCTCCAAAACTAAAACCATCCTTATTGTATCATTTTAGTGAAAAATATCCAATAAACTGGAACTCTTAAAGTGAGACAAAAAGAGAAAGATAAAGGAGGGAAGAAGAAATCAAATTTGATCTAGAAATGACATGTGTCCACTTCAATCTCCATCTCTTGTTGTTACAAAACATCTCTCTTCTCTCTACAACTAAAATTTAAAAGGAATCTCATCATTGCATCCCAACAAACTCAAAATATCTTCTCTAAATAATGAGAAACACTTGTCTTGACAAAAACATTAGGTATGCATATGAAATGTTGATAAATCATTCACTAAAATTATTTGGAGGGGAGAAAAATGTCATCAACAACATCCTTACTATCTTTGGCATTCACCCAATTCAACATTTTCACATAAAATTAGATCTTAAGTACAAAAACTAAGAGTGGTGGAAAAATAAGCACCTATTAAAAAAACCTTAACAACTTGAATACATAGCCTCCAATGCAAAAAAAATTGCAAATATGGAAATTTTGTTCTCTCCCAGTTCTAGTAGTAGATGATAGTCCTATGTCAAGGCATCAAAGATGTCAATTACATCCATTTGACAATCAGGTTCCTAGCATGACCCTCAGGACTAAACTTCATGATAAATATTTAAATATTTTCTAAAATTAAAACTTTAGAATATAATATTTTAATTTAAACTGGCCCTACATTCTAAAATTCAAATAATAATAAAAAATTTGTTTTTTCATGCCTAATTTTTCTCTCTTATTTCCCAATATGGGTAAAACTTCCTTGACTGAGATGTGTCACATATTACACTCTAATTATTTTTCTTCTACATTTTCATCTATCACATCATCACCTACTAGGAATCGCACCACATCATTGCTATTGGGACTCGAACTTGAAGCCCTAATCTTGAGTACCATTCTAAAAATCAAGCCCTATAAGCATTTTTAATTCATCTATATCAAGCTATCAATTTGAGGCCTAAGAGGTGTCTAATGTTTCTAACAACTTGAATTAATCATATCCAGTCATGCCATGAAGATAAATTTTCATTCTAAATCATTCCATAAAGTTCTATTTTGAACAATGGCCAAATCTACATGTTTTTCCTAAGTGTCAAATAGCAATAGAAGGCCTAGTTTTCAATTGAATATCTCGCATCTGATTATGATTGATGACTCATTGCTTTGAGAATTTTTAGTATGCATATGAGAGAACCTATGTTTCAGATTTTGAGTCATTTCAATATGTTTTGACTAGGTTTTTAATCCTTTAAAGTCATTTGTTTATTATTGTCATGCTAATGTAAATTGTTTAGAATTCTGGGATGCCATGTTTGACTAGTTATAACTTTGATCCAATTGACCAAAATGAGATAATTCCTTTTTCATTGCATTCTTTAGGTTAGAGATTTTTTATTTTTCAATTTTGATTTTATGATGAATCCAATTGTTCAATTCTTTAATGAGATTCCAAATACAATTTATAAAATTTTATAGGTGTCATAAAGAGAAAATTGATTAATACCCTTATTCAGGAAGTCATATCTTTAAATCCATGATAGGTGAGATTAAATGGATTATACCATTGTGTTCTACTATACAAATAATTTAAGTGTACAAATTTTCAAGTCTTGACAAATCTATCTACACACTTTCCTAGGTTCGTTCCTCTTGGAAAAAATGTTTTTCTGCCATTATTCCCAGGTCTACAATTTTGAGTAGCCCACTTTGACCATTAACCAAATGCACCTAGTTATTTTTCATGGGCCCAAATAAAATATTTATACTCTTTTTTTGATAGTGAACCAAGCCCCTAGTTTTTGTGTCCCCAAGTGTCAATTTGGCCTATTTCCAAAGCCAAATTCGAACGTTTTTTATTGTTATTTTACTTGTTTTCTAGCAAGAAGTTCTGAAGAGGAAAATTTAATGGTCAACATTCAACTAAGAATTTTTCATGAGATGAGATTTCACAGGGTAGGAGAAAGTAGAACAAAGAACTAGTATGTAAGCTTTCATAGCTCTATTAGGTGTTTCAGTCAGTTTTTAAGGCTAGTCAGAGGACCTTTTAACACAAAATTTGTAGTCTTGAATGAAGTGTTCAAGTGAGTTTTAAATGTAAAGTAGTTATTGATTTGGGATCCATTTGATATTAGAATATCAACAACTCAATCTAATAGTTTAGATTTTTTTTAAAAAAAATTTCTAGCCAGACCCATTTTTGGGGCTCGACTAATCTTAGTAGATCGAGAAGATGTCTAGATAATAAAAGATGGTTTCAGAAGACTATAATAATTGTGATGGTCAAATTTATTCATAAATCCTATACTTTTAGTTGATATTAAAAGGGTTTGTAGATTTATGTGTAAAAAATAGACAATATAGATGGGACTTGAGCTTATTAATGAGAGTTGGTGTTTTGAAATCATCTCTTAGGATCGACTCACATGTAGCCCTCTTTAACATTGTAGTTTGAAAGCTATTTCTCATAAGATAATATGGTACAAGATTGATTATACAATCAAGTTGTATGAAGGGGATAAAGCATAAATATGATTGAGTGACATCCTAATGGGGCTAATTAGCAACATGAATGAAGCAATGGAATTAAATAGATTAGAGAGGATTGGTACACTTTTGAAAAGAAGATAATGAATGATTGATTAGTTGCTAGTCTAATGAGATATGGAGTATGTTGGTAATATGGCCAATCAGTCAAATAAGATGAGATATGTGGCTGTAAAATTATGGTAACATATGTTTTATATTATATTTATGATATTTGTGATGGGAAATTATCTAAGTATTAGACAATGATATAGAAACACGATGAGTTCTATTGATAGTAGAATATTCTCTTGCACAGTTGACCATGACACATGACATCATATTGATGATGTATACCAGTGTACATGTATGTACAGATGATTGAGTCTGAGTTATGAAGGAAATATTGATGCATATACTTCATAGTACGGAATACAGAATGCAAGCAATTTGAGTTATATGACTTAATGAATTATTTTGATTATTAGGTCTTGATGAGCTAACTCTAAGGATGATATTAGAGTTGACTAAGGATGGATTTATCAATATGTTTGATACAAGTACATAACTTCATTTGAAAAGTTAGATGTAATATAATGTCATATGATCTGATAATATATGATATGATAATGTGAAATATGATGCCAGTTGATATATGTGTAGTTACTCCTTGCTTATGACATTGAACAAACTAGAGGAAACACTGTCTATAGTCTACTAAAGGCTTATATGAAAATTTAATATATCTAATTAGAAGAACTGTGAAGCACAACAAGTGATCCTATATTGTACATATATCTATTCTTTTGAAGAACTTAACTATATAGTTGCATGTTAGGGCAGTGGGCTCTTCTTGCATAGATTTATATATGATCTACCAACTCCTAACATGCTTGAAGAAACTCCTAGTAAGGTTGAGGCTTCTAACAAGGCCTAGTCTCCTAAAAATGACTAAAGACACTATACATTTTTCATAGACTCCTAACAGGGTCAATATCCTTAACTAGATTCATTATATACTAAATCATCTTGTGGGTTTCATGCCCACTAAGGTTTTCCCTTTGCCAGGGTTCCCTAGTTAACAAAATATGGTGATATGAGCTCTCTTTTTGTATGGTTGTTCACTATTATTGGTTTACTTTCTTATGCATATGGCAAAGTAATTAATAATATCCAGTTGTGGGTAAAAGGTTTAAAAATACTAATTCACCCCCCTCTCAGTTTTATCTATTTCTAACAATGGGTATCAAAGCTTAGTTATTGAGAAGAGACTTAATAGCTTGAATAAAATCCTTATAGATATGGAATAGTTGAAGAATTATTGTCAAGAAGCTCTTGAGAAAATTGATCTCATTGCTGATGAAGAGATGGCCTAAAGGATAAATATGAAGATGGAAAAGCTTATTTTGGTAAAATAAATGACAAGATAGATAATCTAAAGCAAAAAGGACCTAGTGAGAAGACTAGTGATGATGATATTGAAGATCTAGAGAAAGAAAAGAATATTTTGAAACATGAGATAGAAATAGTAGATCTTAAGCTAAGTCTTAAGAAAAATAAAGGAAAGAATGATGTTGGATACAATTGTTTAATTGTGTGTTGTCTTTGATGTTACAAAAGGGTCATATTAGTTGATAGTTAGTGCTTACTCAGCTCACTTGATCAGAAAGATAGTTTTCCTTGTCTACCGAGCATTTCTAAAGTTTAATGTATAAAGGTAGTGTCTATAGATCTCACTCAAGCATCCTAGGAATTATTGTATAAAATAGTGTTGATTGAGTTCTCATGGTTAACGAAGGAAAGTTGGACAGAGTTAGTGCTAACCAAGTTAACTTGGTTACCAAAGGATTTTTCATGTTAGCAATGTTGATTGAGCATTTGTTGGTTAACATAGGAAATCATCTAAGAACAATTGTTTACTGAGTATGATCAGCTAATGAAGGATTTTATTATTTTGGCATAAGAAGATTAATTATTTTAAGCATTGGTTATAGCCAACTATGGTAATAATTATTGGTCATTCTATTTTGCATTAAGATAACTTGACAACTTGGATGATATAAATATAAGTTCAAGTTGTGATTTTCAAGTGTGTACAAGTGTGTTGATTGAATTGAAAATAAAATAGTGGAGGTGAACGTGAAGGATAAGCATATATCCTTATGGAGTAGAAAATTAATATTCAATTAGGAAGGATCAAGTTTAATACAAATTTGGATTGAGTAATATACTTGTGTCACAATTAGGTCATTTCATTGTTACTCTCTCACCATTGTAGTAGTGATCTAAACTCTCTTAGCAGAGTTGGTTTAATAGCCAATTATAAATCCTCTAACAAGGTGACAATTACATTGAATTATTTTAATACCTCTTGCAAGGCCAATCCTAATAGGGTGATTAAATCCTCTAACAAGGTCACACTAATAGTGTATTTTGTAACCTTAAATATGGTTGGCTCCTAATAGGGCCCACTTCAGATGAGTGAAAAATAGTAACTAGTTACACTGGTGGTTTTTTCCATATTGGGTTTCCACATTAAATTTGGTGTCTCATGTGTTCATTTCTTTTCTATCATGTTTGCAAGATAATTATTGTTAGTATTAGATTTGTTAAAGTAATGCATACTCCACATTTACTGAGTTATAGCAATTTCTATATGTTTACCAAGCTACAACAATAATTAGTTTTATCAGTCTATTTTTGTTGACATCTAAGGGATCTAGGATTTATTTTTGTGGTAACTAATTAACCTGCCCCCTAGTTACTCCTTCTATATTTCCAATAATTGGTATTAGAGCTTTTGGTGCTTCCAGGAAGGTTTCAAGAACCTAAGCAAAAGATCAAAATGTCTTACAAAAGAGAAATCGCTAAGCTAAATAGAGATAAATTTTTAGCATGGTAGGGACTCATGAGGCTTCATGTTTCTACCATCAGTGATTGAAGTTGCAAATACCTTGATACAAAATTAAAAACTCCCACTGGTACATTATTTATTGAAGATCTTGCTTAGAAAAAGAAACATAATATCATGATGATTGACATTACATCTGCTCTTAGCTATGAAGAATTTGATGAGGTCAAAGATTGTAAAATTTATTTTGAAATGTGGAACTAACTCAAGAACATCTATGGTGGTGATGAAAAAGTAAGGATACCCAAAGTAGAAAGTCTTAGAGGACAATTTGATCAAATGAGGATGAGAGGAGATGAAAATGTTGCCAAATATGTGGAAAGACTCAAAGCTAGTGTCAATGCAATTAGAGCATCTGGAGGAGAGATCAAAGAAGAAAGTGTTCTAAGTAAAATTCTCAAAAAACTACTTCCCATCTATGCAATTTGAGTATCTAATATTCAAGAGGTGAGATGTGATTCAAATAATAAGATAGGTTTAGATTCCCTAGTAGGAATATTGACATCCTTTGAGCTAGACAACTTTGACAATTTTGTTCTAGCTTCAAAAAATATTGAGTCTTCATTTGAGGCCAAACTTTCACTCAAAGATAAAGGCAAAATGATAAAGGAAAATTAGTCAACCAGTCAAGAAGAAACTAAGGAAATCTTAGAGAGCAATCTTGAAGTTGTTGAAGCTTTACTTGCAAAGAAATATCCTAGAAGTAGAGGAAACTACAAAGGTAAAGTTCCTCCAATCTATTTTCCATGTGAAGAAACTGGTCATATTGCTGCCAAGTGCCCAAACAAAGATACCAAGGATAAGAAAAAGAGCCACAAGTACAAAGACAAAAAGGATTTACAAAGTCACAAATCATACAAAGACAAAGGTAAGAAAACTTGTTTAATGCCTAAGGATTCTAATAACACTGAGGATGAAATAGTGTACATTGCTATAAAAGATGAATTTGATGATGAAGAAGATAAGATGGTACTTATCTCTCATGTTAGTTAAAATGATACATGGATCATAGATAGTGGATGTTCACACCATATGACTAGAGATAGAACAAATTTTGAACATTTTAAACATTATGATGGAGGTAGTGTAAGATTTTGAAATAATGAACTTTGTTGAACCAAAGGAAAAGGCCATATCTCATTAACCAATGAACTTGTATTTAACAATTCTTATTGGGTTGAAGGACTAAAACATAATCTATTGAGTTTGGCATAGTTAATCAACATCGGATGCAAGGTATAATTCATGCGTGGCAAGGCAAGATTGCTAGATGATAAAGGAAATTTGGTTGGATCAGAAAAACAAACAAAAGGTAATCTATTTTATCTTGATCTTGGTGATTGTTCATGTTTTATTACTCAAGTAGAATAAAGTTGGCTATGATAGGGAAGGCTATGTTATGTGAACTTTGATAACATGGTGAAAATAAGGAAATTTAGGAAAGTAAGAGGTATCCCTAGTTTGAAGGAGCTAGATGTTGGTTTATGCAAGAACTGTCAAATTGGAAAAATGATGAACACTAGTTTTAAAACCAAAAACTATCAATCTAAAGATGTCTTGGAAATTGTGCATACTGACCTTTATGGAACAATTGGTGTACAATGCTATAGTGGAGAGAAATTCTTTATTATTTTTGTTGATGACTACTTTAGAATGATGATTGGTATGTATCGAAGAGAAAAGAAAAAAGCATTTGAGAAATTTAAATGGTATTTCTAAAGAGTGGAAAAGGAAATAGGAAAAAATTGAAATGCTTAATATTAGACAGAGTGGGTGAATTCATCTCTAATGAATTCAATAATTTATGCATTCAAAGAGGAATCAAAAGACAAGTGTCAGCCCCGGGCACTCCTAAGTAGAATGGGATAGCTAAAAGAAGAAATGTATCCATGATGGATTGTGCAAGGACTCTAATGATTGAAAATAATATTGCTATCAAATACTAGAAGGAAGCTATCACCACTATAGTTCATATTTTGAACCAAGTTTAGTTGAAGAAGGATTCAAACAAAACTCCCTATGAACTATGGTATGGCTACAAACCCAATGTAAGTTACCTTAAAGTATTTGGAAATAAATTTTATATCTTGAAAGACTCTAGAAAAGGAAGTTTGATGTAAAATTTGATGAAGATATATTTCTATGATACTCCTACCAAAGCAAAGCCTATAAATGTTTAAATTTATCTACTCACAAAATTATAGAGAGTGCACATGTGAGAATTGATGAGTTTGTAGAAAAGGCTGAAGAAGAAAGCAAGAAAGAACCTAAAGACTACAAAATATTTGTCTACTTCAAATCTAATACTTTTCCAAGCATTTTGATAATAAGGAGACTTCATATCCTAAGCCTACTATAGTTACCAAGTTGCAAGAAATGCAAATTGAGTCACAAGGCCTCGAATTACATTATAAAGCTACCAAGTTAATACCTACCAAGTTGAAAGGACCCGAGCCATAGACTAAACAATGCAAGTCTCAAGATAAAATTCAATAGGAAGATAATGGAAATCATTAAAAAAGAAAGGAACCTATATTAGTCAAGTATTTCTAAAGGCATCATACCCCTGATCAAATTATTGGAGATAAATTAGAAGGTACTATCACAAGAAGTAAGCTAAATGGTACATGTTTACTTAATGAGTTTAAAACTAGAAGTGTTGAACATGCATTGTAAAATGAATGTTGGATTGAGGCTATGAATGAAGAAATGGAAACAATAGAAGAGAAGAAAACTTGGACCCCTGAACCTAGACATAAGGATAAAAATATGATTAGAACAACATGAGTATTTAGGAATATGTTAAATGAAGATGGTAAAGTATTAAGAAACAAAGCAAGACTAGTATGTAAAGGATACTCTCAAGAAGAAGGTATTGATTATGGTGAAGCTTTCACCCTTGTTGCAAGATCGGAAGTTGTTAGGACCTTAGTTGCATATGTAGCACATAAAGAATTTAAAATATATCTAATGTATGTTAAATCTGCATTCCTGAATGGAATTCTTGATGAAGAAGTCTACATTGGACAACTATAAGGTTTCTTTGATCTAGACAAAAGGGACATGGTCTACAAATTACAAAAAGCTTTGTATGGTCTCAAAAATTCTCCTAGAGCATAGTATGAAATATTACATAACTACCTAATACAAATTGGTTTTTAGAGAACAAATTATAACAATAGTTTGTACATCAAGGAAGGACTAGATTACAAGATTGTGTTGGCAGAGATATTTGTGGATGATACTCTATTTATAGGTAATAATGATCTATGCAAAGCATTTTTAGAACAAATGAACAAAGTGTTTGAAATTTCCATGTTTAGTGAGATAAAATTCTTTGCTAGATTACAAATATAGAAAAAGAAGAATGTTATCTACATTTTTCAATTTAAGTATATCAAGGAGATACTCAAGAAGTTTGAAATGGAAGATTCAAAACTAGTTGGAACCCCATGTGTATTGGACTAGAACTTAAAAAAGATGATGATTTCAAAGAGGTAGATCAAACCCTATATAGATCAATAATTGGGAAACTATAGTATGTAGTTCATACAATATTTGATATTACCCTAGCAGTTGGAATAGTGGCAAGATTCTTAGCAAAACCTATAGGAGTTGATGAAATCCAACACCATAGCTCACCAAGATTAGTTGCATGAAAATAACTTGTTAAAGGAAAACCAAGGAAGGAAGCGGTGTAGTTTGGAAAAACCCTAAATGGACATGAGAGAGAATATATTGTAAAATAATGAAAATGTATTTACAATAAAAATGTATTATGAGATATAATGAGAGAGCCTAAATATAAATGCCTCATGGAAGCTTGTAGAACAAGATGGAAAGTGGTAGAAGATAAGGTTGATAACTAAGCACACTTCAACAAAAAGGTGGAACATTCTAGAAGGGAACAAACTCCCATGTTATCAAAAACTCATCACTACAACCAAGTATTAAATAAATACATTAACCTAAGTAAACATAAGTAAATAGAATAATTAATTAATGATTAATTGTTTACTCTAGCACCCCCACTTAAGTGCAACTTAGGGGAATGCGCTAACCTCACAAAACTAAGATGAAATGTAGAATCAGTCTCGACAACAAGACCATGTTGGGTACCCATGTACAATGCAAAGAGATGCAACCTTTGAAAATGGGGAAAGAGAGAAAACCACATGGGAAAACCATCCCCCAATAAGAGGTAAGAACCTAGTGAAGAATTAAAGAAGCCTCCAACTAGGGGAATGTCCCCTAGAATAGGAACAAAAAGTGATCATGAAGAGCATCACAGAAGCATAAAGAAGCCACAAAATCTACCATAAAAAAGAAACTATTGATTTGAAGAACCTCCATGGAAGAAAAAAGAACAAAAGTGATCATGAAGAACATCACTAAAGCATGAAGAAGTTGCAAAATATGCCATCAGAAAGAAACTATTGATCTAAATAACCTCCATGGAAGAAGAAGGCATGAATAGAGCATGTCTATATGATAGATGATCCATCTCACTGAAATGCATAGGTAGCCAGCCACTAAAATAACCTTGTATATAGGATCAACCACTAAATACATAGCTCACACTATCAAACCATTGAACCATGAAAGCATTAGAACACGAGATGAGATGAGATGATAGGCAAATCAGAAGGTGGGCCAAAATCCTCTATAGATAGAACCAAGAATGATGAGAAAGCGGAAGAGGTACAAACACCTATAAAGACACTATCACACCAACACTACATGGGAAAACAAAAGGAAGAAGGCCTAGAATAACAGACACCTATCCCTAATGTAGGAGCATCTAGAGGTATAAGGGCAATCTTGTGTCACCCATTAAAATATACTTAGACTTAGTTTCTGTTTCATGTGTTTTCATTTGTGGATACCCATTTGGGTGAAATAAAGGTTCCAACTCTCACAGTTCCACTATCAGTGTGCTAGAAAATCTTGAAAAAATAGGAGCATGTAATTGGGCCATCATTTTGGTGAACTAGGAGATGTAAATTGGCTAGATGAATATAATTGTAATTTAGAGCATTCCAGAAAAAGAATCAGGTCAAAAGGCCCCACGGTTTGAAAGTTATTACAGTTTTTCAGGTTTTGGAGACCTCCTAAGAATGCTTCAAAGTCAGGGTAGGGGCATTAAATGACTTTGAAAAGGGCCAAAAAATGGGGGATGAATGAAGCTAGTCCATAGGGCTATATAGAACTTCAAGAGCTTTCCATAAATGTAAACAATTCATCAATCGAAGCTACGGTTCAAAAGTTATGCCTCCTGAAAGTTTGGTGACCATTTCTGGATTCTTCTAGATTTGCACTGACTTCTAACGTAGGTTCTGGAACCTTCTATTTGGTCAGTGGATGCCTACTAGAACTTTCTAGAATGTAATCCTAGTCCTTAACCCTCAAGGGTGTATTTAAGGAGATTTCGGGTATTGTAAAAGGTAGTTTAGAGTGGAGTTTCAGAGGAGGTACTAAAAGGAGAAATTATCTCCAGATTTATGCTATTGTAAGCCCTTAGGACATGTTTTGAAGTTTATTTTCCTATACTATTTGTACTAGCTTATTTTCTCTGTTAATATAATTTTCCCTTTTCTGTTGTGTCCATTTTGTTCTTGGGTCATGTCCTCATCAAGTGGTATTAGAGATGATTTTCCTGAGTGTGTAGACATAGCGGTAACAGTGAGGCAGTTTGCACCAGGACTGTGTGGTTTTGGGTTTGAGTTAATAAGATGCCTCCACAAAGAGAGCATGGTGAAAGTTCTAGAGCTATTAATCTTGAGGAGGTTAGAGCCCTCCAAAGGCAGGTGCAGGCATTGCAAGAGGAGCTCCATAGAGGAGCAAATGTTGCCGCACGTGACGACAGTGATGATGAAAATGAAGAAGAAGTAATGGAACCAGAAGGGGAATTTGATAGGGAAGTTTTGAATCATGTAGATGAAAGGCTTTTTAGGGCCATTACTAAGTTTTGGAAAGACTTACAATTGAATTGGGTGTATTTTTAGGAAATTTGAAACCAGATGAGTTGATTGATTGGATCAATGAACTGGAAGAATACTTTGAGTATGAGGATATAAGGGACCCAGATAGGGTTAAGTTTGCAAAGGCCAAACTGAAAGGCCATGCCAAAATTTGGTGGCAAGAGGTTCAATTGGAAAGAAATAGAAGAGGAAAGGAGAAGATCACAAGATGGGATCGCATGGTGGACAAATTGAAGAAGCAGTTCATTCCTGTGGACTACAAGCTTGATTTGTTTAAGAAGATGCATGGGTTAAAGAAAGCAAGAAGATTAGTCCAAGAATATACAAAGGAATTTTACTGACTCTTGATTAGAGAAGGGCATGCAAAAGAAAATAAGGAGAAGGTTTCTTGTTATATCAGTGGGTTGCGACCTAGCATCCAGGAGGAATTAAGTCTGGTAAGAATGACCAGCGTTGAAGAGGCATACCAATTTGCCCTACAAGTTGAAGAGAAGTTGAATAAAAGGTTTGAAGGGAGACAAAGAGGGTGCGATCAAGGAGGAAGGGGAAGCGGTAGATCATCTGGAGGCCACAATGAAACCCAAAAGAAAAATGAAGATGTGGGTACTAGTAAGAACCAGAGGAATGAGGGTTTCAACCACTCCCATGATTAGGACTTTGGAAATCAAAGAGGAAGAGGTAGAGGACATGGACAAGGAAGAGGAGGCTTCTGCAGTACCTATTTCCATTGCAATGAAGAAGGTCATTATGCTTTTGAATGCCCTCAACGACAAGGAAGGACAGATAGGAGAGCTGAGGACCACGCTAGGGTTGCTCATGTGGATGAGGATGTACAATCATCACATTCAGAGGATGCAGAAGGAGGAGAGACCTTGGTAAATGAAAGAGTCCTGCAAAGTGGTGAGATTGAACTAGGACAACGGAGGAGTTTGTTCCATACTAGATGCAAGAGTGAGGATAAATGTTGTGACGTGATCATTGATGGTGGTAGCACTGATAACTTGGTATTAGAAGAGATGGTCTCTAAGGTAAAGCTCAAGAGGGAGAAATATCCCCAGCCCTATCAGATTGCTTGGGTAAAAGATGATCATAAGGTCCCTGTAAGTGAAAAATGTTTAGTGAAATTCAAAATTGGGAGTTACCATGATGAAGTTCTTTGTGATGTTATTTCAATGGATGTTTGCCATCTATTGTTGGTAGACCATGGTATTTTGATAGACATGCAGTGCATGATGGACATGCAAACACATACTCTCTGACAAAGGATGGAGTTCGCCACAAATTGAAGCCCATGAAAAAGGAAGGTGAAAAGGTTTGTAGCAGTGCTAGGATTTCTCTTGTTGATGGAAGGAAGTTTTTAGATGGCATGAAACATCAGCATATGTCCTATGCTTTGATTCCTAGGAAAGATAAAGAAGGTAGTAGTGAAATACCACTTGAAGTTTTAGATTTACTAGGGGAATTTGGAGATATTATCTCTGATAATGTTCTAGATGGATTGCCACCAGTAAGGCAAATCAGTCATCAGATAGATCTAATTCCAGGAGCTAGTTTTCCTAACAAGGCTGCTCACAGGATGACTCCTACTGAAACAAAAGAGCTAAATAGATAGGTTCAGGAGCTATTGAGGAAGGGCTTGATTCAAGAGAGCCTGAGTCTATGTGCAGTACCTGTAGTACTCACACCAAAGAAGGATGGAGAGTGGAGGATGTGCACAGATTCTCAAGCTATAAATAGGATAACCATCAAGTACCAATTTCCTTTGCCAAGGATAGATGATCTTATGGACTACTTGAGTGGATCTCAATACTTCACAAAGATAGATCTAAACAGTGGTTATCACCAGATACAGATTCAAGAAGGAGATGAGTGGAAAAAAACCTTTAAGAGCAATGAGGGTCTTTATGAGTGGTTAGTCATGCCCTTTGGATTGATCAATGCCCCAAGCACCTTCATGCGGCTCATGAATGAGGTACTTCAGAAGTTCTTGGGAAAAAAATTTATTGTCTATTTGGATGATATTTTAATTTTCAGCAAGATTTTGGAAGAACATTTACTGCATATTCATAGTGTCCTTGAAAGGCTAAGGGAAGAGAAACTATTAATTAATCTGAAGAAATGTATCTTTGCAAAAAGGGAGTTAGTCTATTTGGGGTTTGTTATATCACCTGAAGGTCTCAAAATGGATCCAAAGAAGGTAAAAGCCATCTTGGAATGGCATACTCCAAGTTCTACTACTAAGGTAAGATCATTTCATGGTCTGGTTAGTTTTTACAGAAATTTTACTGAGAATTTTAGTGGCATATGTGCACCCCTAACTGATACAATAAGAGGGGATAGAAAAGAGTTCAAATGGACTGCAGCAGCTGTGAGAAGATTTGAATTGCTGAAGAAGAAGGTAATAGAACAACTTGTGTTGGCACTTCCAAATTTTGGAAAGGTTTTCTAGGTGGATTGTGATGGTAGTGGCAGTGCTATTGGGGCTGTATTAAGCCAAGAAGGTAAGCGTATTGCAAATTTTAGTGAAAAATTGAATGATGCAAAGAAGAAGTATTATGTTCATGATCAAGAGTTCTATGCAATAGTTTAGGCCTTAAAGAAATGGAGGCATTATTTATTGCCAAAGGAATTTGTTTTGTATACTAATCATTAGGCATTAAAATACCTAAATAGCCAAGGTAAATTGAATCAGAGGCATATGAAGTGGGTAGAGTTCTTGCAGAGTTATACATTTGTGTTGAAGCATAGAAGTGGAAAATCTAACAGGGTTGCAGATGCACTAAGTAGGAGATAATTGTTGCTTACAGTAATGCAGGTTGAAGTAGTTGGTTTTGATGAACTCAAGAATTTGTACCCCGAGGATCTTGATTTTGCTGAAGCATGGAAAGCTTGTAAAGAACCTGTTGTTGTAGATAGAACCAAGTGGTTAGACTATTTGATTCAGGATGGCATGTTGTTCAAGGGTAATCAATTGTGCATTCCAAGAAGTTCCATGAGGGAAAATCTGATTAAGGAGAAACATATTGGAGGGATGGCAGGATATTTTAGTTGAGATAAGACCATTTCCATTCTTAGAAAACATTATTTTTGGCCTCAAATTTCATAGGATGTGAAGAACATTGTACAGAGTTGCCAGGTTTGTCAAGTTGCCAAGGAGTTTAGTCACAATACTGGCCTATATCAGCCATTTCCTATTCCATCAAGGCCATGGGAGGACATAAGTATGGATTTTGTTCTTGGATTGCCAAGGACACAAAGGGGTAATGACTCAATATTCGTGGTGGTTGATAGGTTCTCCAAAATCGCACATTTCATTCCATCCCAATAAACTCATGATGTTGTCCATATTGCATACTTATTTTTCAAAGAGGTGGTAAGACTACATGGTCTTCCAAGGAGTATAGTTTCTGACAGAGATACTAAATTTGTGGGGTATTTCTGGAGGACATTGTGGAAAAAGTTAAGAACCGACTTAAAATTTAGTTCTACGCATCACCCACAAACTGATGGCCAAACAGAAGTGGTAAATAGAAGTCTGGGCAATTTGTTGAGATGTTTAGTTGGGGATAAGCCCAAGGAATGGGATTTGATTCTACCACAAGTAGAGTTTTCTTACAATAACTCTATAAATAGAAGTATTGGAAAATCACCATTCCAAATTGTATATGGGAATAGCCCAAGGACTGCACCAAAATTGAGGAAGATAGAGCAAGGGGAGAGGACAAGTGCTGAAGCTAAGGAATTTGCTAAACATATCAAGCATCTACATGAGGAGGTTCAAGCACACATTACCAAGATGAATCAAGAGTATAAAGCTAGGGCTGATCAAAGCAGAAGACATAAGGAATTCAAAGGAGGGGATCTAGTCGTGGTGCACTTACGAAAAGAAAGATTTCCAGCTGGTACTTACAACAAGCTAAAAATGAAGAAATTTGGCCCTTGCAAAATTTTGAAAAAACATGACTCAGGAAATGCATATGAAGTGGAGCTACCAGATGGTATTCACATTTCTCCCATTTTCAACATTGTAGATTTAACAGAGTATCATGATGATGGTGCAGATGAGGAGCTAGTGTTAGAGTCATGTCCAATTCCTTCTTCTAAGAAGGAGGAGATAGAAAAAATTCTAGATCATCGTGTGGGTAGGAGTACTAGAAATAGGCAGTATGAAGAGTATTTGGTCAAATGGAAAGGATGACCGATCGAGGACTCAACTTGGATTTTAACAACTGAAGTTTCCCATTTGGGATTCCCTCTACCATTCATAAAGTGACAGGGCTACTTTTCAATCTACCCTGGGTGTCTGATGTAGGAGCATCCAGAGGTATAAGGGCAATCTTGTGTCACCCAAAAAAATATACTTAGACTTAGTTTCTGTTTCATGTGTTTTCATTTTTGGATACCCATTTGGGTCAAATAAAGGTTCCAACTTTCACAGTTCCACTATCAGTGTGCTAGAAAATCTCAAAAAAATAGGAGCATGTAATTGGGTCGTCATTTTGGTGAACTAGGAGGTGTAAATTGGCTAGATGAATGTAATTGTAATTTAGAGCATTTAAGAAAAAGAATCAGGTCAAAAGGCCCCACGGTTTGAAAGTTATTACAATTTTTTGAGTTTTGGAGACCTCCTAAGAATGCTTCAAAGTCAAGTTAGGGGCATTAAATGACCTCAAAAAGGGCTAAAAATGGGGGATGAACAAAGCTGGTCCATAGAGCTTTTCAAAAATGTAAACGGTTCATCAATCGGAGCTACGGTTCAAAAGTTATGCCTCCCAAAAGTTCGAGGACCATTTTTGGATTCTTCTAGCTTTGTGCCGACTTCTAACGCAGCTTTTGTAACCTTTGATTTGGTCGGTGGATGCCTACTAGCACTTTCTAGAATGTAGTCCTAGTCCTTAACCCTCTAGGATCTATTTAAGGAGATTTCTGGTATTGTAAAAGGCAGTTTAGAGTGGAGTTTGAGAGGAGGTACTGAAAGGAGAAATTATCTCCAGATTTATGCTATTGTAAGCCCTTAGGGCATGTTTTGAAGTTTATTTTCCTGTACTGTTTGTACTAGCTTATTTTCTCAATTAATATTATTTTCCCTTTTTTGTTGTGTCCATTTTTTTCTTGGGTCATGTCCCCATCAATCCCCCACATGGTGATTTATAAAAAGAGTGAAAGTACAACAATCTCAAATAAACGTTCATGAACCAGAAATGCAAGACTGGCACTTTATATTAGTGCATATACATAAAAATGCTTACAAATGATGGTTACAATGATTAGAAAAGGAAAAAAGCTGATACAAAAGGTAGTACAGTACAAAGAAAAGAATCTCATGCCAAAGAAATGATCCTCAGACTTGGAACACCCAATATATCCACCATAGACAAAAAAATCCAAAAATATCATAGAAAGAGCATGGGCTAGAATTTGAAGGAAATTTTTGAAAAGTAGACTAAACTAGCTTTCCAAAAATATAATGTTTTCAAAAAATGGACATAGGACACAAAAGATATGCATGCTAGAGTCAAAAACAAAATTTCAAAATTCAATTGCAAAAATAAAAAACTAAACTACATCAACACCTAAAAATACCTATACCAATGTCTCCGTATTAGAACTAGCCTTTTGGCACTTCTTTTAGATTGGAAAAATACCTTAGTATGCTCAAAGTATGGCCAAAAAATTGAATATAGATAAAATGACCTTGGAGAGCCTAGTAGGGGTGTTGATGCAGCATGATGTCATGCTGATGTTAGAAAATTATGGAAAAAAATTGACAGCCACGTGGTTATCACCATAAAAAAGATTCCATGTGGCAATCCACATGACAAATGATGACATGGCAAGGTCGATGTGGCAAAGTGCCACCATGGAACCCATGCCGCATGTCACCCTAGACACCACTGACTATACAAAATGAACTGCCAAGTTTCAAAAACGGAAGCATGCAGACAGTCTAACTATCAGGTAGAGCAAGACAGTGATAGAATGATGGAGAAACCTATAGTGGGCCTGAGCCAAAGTAGTGGAAATAGGTAGTGGATGGGTTGTGGCCTGGCCTGGGCTGCTCTATGGTGCCACCACAGTGGTGCAATTGGCAATGGTGGTGTGTGGATTGCATGGTAGCCACATGGTGGCAGTGCAGTGGTGGTTGTCAAGTAGCATGCCCAAATTTTTTTTTTTTTAAATCATGCTAAATAGTTTGTACAAATGTACGACAAGCCTTAAACCTAAATTTTGTTTCCTCCCAAAGCTCTATCTCCAAAATCAACAAATTTTATATGAATCCTACTAGTAAACAGTCATTTAGATCCAATGGAAGCATCCGTTTAGGCTCAAAGTGCTCCAAAAAAATGCTTTTTTCTTGGATTGATAAAAAATGCACAAACAAACTAGGGTTTTTGTCTTTCACTTATGGCTTAAAAAATATTTCAGCCAAGAACTAGTAGGGAGGGTCGGATACTATGTAGGAATTGATGAAATCAAACTATATAGCTCACTAAGATCACCTACATGCAATTAACCTATCAAAGGGAAACCAAGGAAGGAAGTGGCAGAGCTTGGAAAAACCTTAAACCAACATTAGAGAGAACATATTGCAAAACAATGAAAATGTGTTATGGGATACAATGAGAGAGCCCAAATATAAAGGCCTCATGGAAGCTTGTAGAAAAAACTAAAAAGTGGTAGAAGATAAGGTTGACAACTAAGCATTGTTCCACAGAAATGTGGAACATGCTAGAAGGGAACAAACTCCTATGTTGTCAACAACTCATCACTACAACTAAATATTACATAAATGCATTAAACTAAGAAAACTTAATTAAATAGAATAAATAATAAATAAATAATTATTTCTTCTAACAAAACTTAGAGAAAATCACATGATGGAAATCAAAAGAATCTTGAGATATCTAAAAGGTACTAAAGACTATGAGTTATGGTACAAACTTGGAGGAAATCTACACATAAAAGTATTCATTGATTCTGATTTGGCAAGAAATCTTGATGACAAAAAATGCACTAATGGTGGAGCATTCTTTCTTGATAAAAGGTTGGTATCATGGACAAGTAAGAAGAAAAACTACACATCCCAATCCACGATAGAAGTAGAATAAGTTGCAGCAACAGTGAGTCATACTGACCTTGTTTGGTTTAAACAATTGCTAGAAGGTATGAAGGTTGAAATCAAAGAACTAGTTGTCATGTATTGTGATAACACTAGTGCAATTAACATATCAAAAAACCTAGTGATGCACTTCAAAACAAAGCACATTGCTATAAAATATCAATTTGTCAGAGAATCGATGTAGGATAACGATATTAGATTGGAATATGTCCATACAAAAGAACATATTGCAAACATATTTATGAAGCCATTACCTAAGGATGCATTCCTGTATCTAAGAGGTAAGTTATGGATCATTCCCCTATCTGAAGTTTACTAAATAAAGTTTTAGTCATGCATCAACATGAAGCAAGTTGAAAATCAATTAGTTGGTGTAGCATTGTCAAGAGAATATTGCATATGAATTAGTACTTAAGGTACATTGATACTAGTTTGGTGTGTGTTGTCTTTGGCATGAGTTCTCAAAGAGGGAGAAGTACATTGTGATATATTTTTGAATTTTTTTTGTCATTTCAAGAGGGACAACTGATGCAAGAGCATCCAGAGGTATAAGGGCAATCTTGTGTCACCCAAAAAAATTTACCTATACATAGTTTCTATTTCATATGTTTTCACTTATAGATACCCATTTGGGACAAATAAAGGTTTCAACTCTCATAGTTCCACTATTAGTGTTCTGCGTTACAGTTTTTAAGCACCTTGGAATACATGTAAATGCCAAAAAAAATAGGACTATGTAATTGAGCCATAATTATGGTGAGTTATAATGTGTAAATTGGTGGGATGATTATAATTGTAATTTAGAGCATTCTAGAAAAAGAATCAGGTCAAAAGGCCCCATGGTTTGAAAGTTATTACAATTTTTTGATTTCTAGAGACCTCTTAAGAAAGCTTCAAAGTCAATTTAAGGGCATTAAATGACCTTGTATAGGGCCATAAATGGGGGATTAGCAAAGCTGGTCCATATGGCTATTGAGAACTCTAAGATATTTCAAAAAATGTAAATGGTTTGTCAATTAGAGCTACAGTTCAAAAGTTATGCCTCTCGAAAGTTTGGCTACCATTTGTGGATTCTTCTAAATTTTGTGCCAACTTCTAATATGACTTTTGGAGCCTTCTATTTGGGTAGTGGATGCCAACTAGCACTTTCTAGAATGTACTCCTAATCCTTAACCCTTTGGGGTCTATTTATGAACATTTATGGCATTGTAAAAGGTCGTTTGGAGTGGAGTTTGAGAGGAGGTACTGGAAGGAGAAATTATCTCTAGTTTTATACTATTGTAAGCCTAAAGGGCATGTTTTGAAGTCTATTTTCTTTGTTCTAAGTGTATTATCATATTTTAATAGTTAATAAAGTTTTTCCTTTCCTGTTGTGTCCATTCTATTATCAGGGTTGACCCCATCAAGTGGTATTAAAGCGAGGATTTCCTGAGTGTGTAGACAGAGTGCCAACTGAGAGGTAGTTTGCACCAAGAATATGTGGTTATGGATTTGAGTTAAGCAGATGCCTCTATGAAGAGAGCATGGTGGAAGGGTCAGAGCTATTAATCTTGAGGAGGTTAGAGCCCTTAAACGATAGGTTCAAGTGTTGTGGGAGGAGCTCCATAGAGGAAAAAGTGTTGTCGTAGGCGATGAAAGTGAGGATGGCAATGAAGAAGAAGAAATTGGATAGGAAGGGTAAGTTGAAGGGGAAGTTCTAAATCAAGTAGAGGAGAGGCCTTTTAGGGCCATTACTAAGTCTGGAAAAAGACCTACAATTGATGTGGGTGTACTTTTAGGAACTCTGAAACTAGATTAATTGATCAACTAGATCAATGAATTGAAGGAGTACTTTGAGTATGAGGATATCAGGGACCCAGATAGAGTTAATTTTACAAATGACAAACTGAAAGGCCATGCCAAAATATGGTGGCAAGAGGTTCAATTGAAAAGAAATAGAAGAGGAAAGGAGAAGATGACAAGGTGTGATTACATGGTGGACAAACTAAAGAAGCAGTTCATTCATGTTGACTATGAGCTTGATTTATTTTAGAAGATGCATGGGTTAAAGCAAGCAAGAAAATTAGTCTAGGAATATATGGAGGAGTTTTACTAACTTCTAATTAGAGCAAGGTATGCATAAGAAAATAAGGAGAAGGTTTCTCATTATATCAGTGGGTTGCAACCTACCATCTAGGAGGAATTAAGTCTGGTAAGAATGATTAGCATTGAGGAGGCATACTAATTTTTCCTATGAGTTGAATAGAAGCTAAATATAAGGTTTGAATGGAGACAAAGAGGGCATAGTGAAGGAGGAAGGGGCAGTGGTAGGTCATCTAGAGGCCAAAATGAGACCTAAAAGAAAAATGAAGATGTGGGTACTAGCAGGAACTCGAAGAATGAGGATTTCAATCACTCTCATGATCAAAAGTTTGGAGGAAGAGGTAGGGGATGTGGAAAAGGAAGAGGAGGCTTCCATGGTACCTATTTCCATTACAATGAAGAAGGTCATCATGACTTTGAATGCCGTCAACGATAAGGAAGGATAGATAGGAGAGCTAAGGGTTAGCCTAGGGTTGCTCATGTGGATAAGGATGCATAGTCATCACATTTAGAGGATGCAGAAAAAGGAGAGACATTAGTAAATGAAAGGGTCCTAATAAGTGGTGAGATTGAACAAGGAAAAAGGAGTAGTCTATTTCATACTAGGTGTAAGTGTGAGGATAAATGTTGTGATGTGATCATTGATGGTGGTAGCATTAAGAACTTGGTGTCAGAGGAGATGTCTCTAAGCTAAAGCTCAAGAGGGAGAAACATCCCCATCCCTATCGGATCACTTAGGTGAAGGATGATCATAAGGTCCTGGTAAGTGAACAATGTTTAGTGAAGTTAAAAATTGGGAGTTACCATGATTAAGTTCTCTGTAATGTTATTCTAATGGATGTCTATCATCTATTTTTGAGAAGACCGTGGTAGTTTGATAGGCATGCAGTACATGATGGTCATACAAATACATCCTCTGACAAAGGATGGAGTTCACCAAAAATTGAAGCCTATGATAAAAGAAGGTGAAAAGGTATGCAACAGTGCTAGGATCTATCTTGTTGATGGAAGAAAGTTTTTAGAAGGAATGAAACATTAGCATATGTGTTACATTTTGATTCCTAGGAAAGATAAGGAAGGTATTAGTGAAATACCACTTGAAGTTTTAGATTTATTAAGTGAGTTTGGAGATATCATCTTTGATAATGTTCTACAAGGATTGCCACTAGTAAGGAAAATTAGTCATCAGATAGATTTAATCCCTAGGGCTAGTTTTCCTAACAAGGCTACTCACAAGATGACTCCTACTGAAACTAAGGAGCTAAATAGATAGGTTCAGGAGCTATTAAGGAAGGGTTTGATTTGAGAGATCCTAATTCCATGTGTAGTACCTGCAGTAATGGCACCAAATAAGGATGGAGAGTGGAGAATGTGTATAGAATCTTGAGCTATAAATAGGATAACCATCAAGTATCAATTTCCTTTGCCAAGAATGGATGATCTTATGGACTGCTTGAGTGGAGCTCAGTACTTCACAAAGATAGATCTCAAGAGTGGCTATCACCAAATACATATATGAGAAGGAGATGAGTGCAAAACCACCTTCAAGACCAAGGAGGGTCTTTATGAGTGATTAGTCATGCCCTTTGGATTGACAAATGCCCCAAGTACCTTCATGTGGCTTATGAATGAGGTACTTAAGAAGTTCTTGTGAAAATTTGTTATTATTTATTTGGATGATATTTTAATTTTCAGCAAGACTTTGGACAACCATTTATTGCATATTCATAGTTTCCTTGAAAGTTTGAGGGGAGAAAAACTGCTAATTAATCTAAAGAAGTGTAGCTTTGATAAAAAAGAGTTAGTCTACTTGGGATTTGTTGTATCACCTAAAGGTCTCAAAATGGATCCAGAGAAGGTAAAAGCCATCGTGGAATGGCCTACTCCAAGGTCTGCTACTAATGTAAGATCATTCCATGGTCTAGTTGGTTTTTACAGGATGTTAATTAAGAATTTCAGCAGCATATGTGCACCCCTGGCTGACACAATAAGAGGGGATAGAAAATAGTTCAAATGGATTGTGACAGCTACAAGAAGTTTCGATATGCTAAAGAAGAAGGTGATAAAAAAAGTATGTTGGTACTTCCTGATTTTAATGCGGTGTTCCAAGTGGATTGTTATGCTAGTAGTAGTGCTATTGGGGCTATATTGAGCCAAGAAGGTAACCCTATTGCATATTTTAGTGAAAATTTGAATGATGTGAAGAAGTATTCTATTTATAATCATGAGTTCTATACAATAGATTAGGCCCTAAGAAATGGAGGCATTACTTATTGCCGAAGGAATTTTTTTTGTATACTGATCACTAGGCATTACAGTGCCTAAATAGCCAAGGTAAATTGAATTAGAGGCATATGAAGTGGGTAGAGTTCTTCCAGAGCTATAAATTTGTGTAGAAGAATAGAAGTGGAAAGTCTAATAGGGTTGTAAATGCATTAAGTAAGAGGCAATTGTTGCTTACCATAATGCAGGTTAAAGTAGTTGGGTTTGATGAACTCAAGAATCTATACCCTGAGGATCTTGATTTTGTTGAAGCATGGAAAGCTTGTAAAGAACTTGTTGCTGTAGATAGAACCAAGTTGCTAGACTATTTGATTGAAGATGATATTTTTTTTAAGGGCACTCAATTGTGCATTTGAAGGAGTTCCATGAAGGAAAATATGATTAACAAGAAACATAGTGGAGGGATGGTAGGACATTTTGGTCGAGATAAGACCATTTCCATTCTTAGAGAACATTATTTTTTTCCTCAAATGTCACAGGATGTGAAGAAGTTTGTACAAAGTTGCTAGGTTTGTCAAGCGGCCAAGGGATTTAGTCACAATAGTGGACTATATTAGCCATTGCCTATTCCATCAAAGCCATGGGAGGACATAAGTATGGATTTTGTTCTTGGATTACTGAGGACAAAAGGAGGTAATGACTCCATATTTGTGGTGGTTGATAGGTTCTCCAAAATTTCACATTTCATCTCATGGCACAAAACTCATGATGTTATCCCTATTGCAAACTTGTTTTTTAGATAGGTGGTAAGACTACTTGGTCTCCCAAGGAGCATAATTTTTGACAGAGATACTAAATTTGTGAGGTATTTCTGGAGAACATTATGGAAGAAGTTGAGAATGAACTTGAAGTTTGGTTCTACACATCACCCTTAGATTGACGGATAGACTGAAGTGGTAAATAGAAGTCTGGGAAATTTTCTAAGATGTTTAGTTGGGGCTAAGCCAAAGGGATGCGATTTGATTCTACCACAAGTGGAATTTTCTTACAATAACTCTATAAATAGGAGTACTAGTATATCACTATTCCAAATTGTATATGGAAATAACCCAAGGACTACACCAGAATTGAGGAAGATGGAGCAAGGGGAGAGGACAAGCGCTGAAGCATAAGAATTTGTTGAACATATCTACATGAGGAGGTCTAGGCACACATTACTAAGATGAACCAATAGTATAAAGCTAGGGCTGATCAGAGGAGAAAACATAAGGAGTTCCAAGTAGGGGATCTAGTCATGGTACACTTAAGAAAAGAAAGATTTCTATTAGATGCTTACAACAAGCTAAAGATGAAGAAATTTGGCCCCTACAAAATTCTGAAGAAACATGACTTAGGAAATGCACATGATGTGGAGTTTCTAGATGGAATTCACATTTCTCTTATCTTCAATATTGCAGACTTAATAGAGTATCATGATGATGGTGTAGATGAGGGTTTGATGCTAGAGTCATGTCCAATTCCTACTTCTAAGAAGGAGGAGATAGAAGAGATTCTAGATAGTCATGTGGGTAGGAGTACCAAAAATAGGAAGTATGAGGAGTACTTGGTTAAGTGGAAAGGATAGCTAATAGAGGATTCAACTTAGATATCAACAGCTGAGGTTTCTCATTTGGGATTTCCTCTACCATCAATCAAGTGACAGGGTCACTTTTCAATCTACCCTAGGTGTTTGATCCAGGAGCATCCAGAGGTATAAGGGCAATCATGTGTCACCCAAAAAAATATACCTAGATAGTTTCTATTTCATCTGGTTTCATTTCTAGATACCCATTTGGGTCAAATAAAGGTTCCAACTCTCACTGTTCCACTATTAGTGTTCTAGGTTAGAGTTTTTAAGCACCTTAGGATACATGTAAATGCCAAAAAAATAAGACTATGTAATTGAGCCATAATTATGGTGAGTTAGAAGGTGTAAATTGGTGGGATGATTATAATTGTAATTTATAACATTCCAGAAAAAGAATCAAGTAAAAAGGCCCCACGATTTGAAATTTATTGCAATTTTTTAGTTTTTGGAGACCTTTTAAGAATGCTTCAAAGTCAGTGAGGGGCATTAAATGACCTTGTATGCGGCCAAAAAATTGGGGATGACCAAAGCTGGTCCATAGGACTATAGAACACTCTAAGAGCTTTTTGGAAATGTAAACAATTCATCAATCGGAGCTATAGTTCAAAAGTTATGCCTCCCTGAAGTTCAGCTACAATTTCTAGATTCTTCTAAATTCTGCACCAACTTCTAATATGACTTCTAGAGCCTTCTATTTGGGTGGTGGATGCCAATTGGTACTTTCTAGAATGTATTCCTAATCATTAACCCTTTGGGGTCTATTTAAGAACATTTTTGGCATTGTAAAAGGTAGTTTAGAGTGGAGCTTGAGAGGAGGTACTGGAAGGAAAAATTATCTCTTGTTTTATACTATTGTAAGCCCAAGGGGCATGTTTTGATGTCTATTTTATCTTTACTGAGTGTATTAGCATATTTTCATAGTTAATAAAGTTTTCCCTTTTCTATTGTGTCCATTCTATCATTGGGCTTGACCCCATCAATTCTTGATATTGCCACTTTTCTTTCACAAGAAATTCATAATGGTTTCATAGGAATATCATGAGGAAAGGTAAATAGACCCTTTTGTTGGTATTCATTTCTTATGCATATTTTTCTATTTAAGGGAGTCACCTTTTTCTGTAAGGGTATGTAGTTGGAAGTAACAAGAGATGGAGAAAAGGATCTAGTCTAGTTGTGGAGTGTTGATATAACTTCAAAGGTGAGAGATGCTAGTTTTGTGAGATTTGACAAATATTTTGCATCCAGGATTAGACTACTTTTAAGACAAGATAGCCGTAGGATTCCAAAATCACTACTAGAATTAGTCAGACCCAAGGACCATGGAAAGGGGCTTTTGGCTAGTCATAACTTGGGGGATATAATCACATACAATGTTTCTATTGTGATTAGACTATATGGCTTTCTAGGGAAGCCTCATGTGCTACCTTTCCATGTGCCTTTAAAGATAGGGATAGTAGAATTATTATGCCAAATTGAGACCATAGAGGAAAGATAAATGAATAAAAAGGTACCTTTTTCCTAGTAGTCAATGTGGCCCATGATTTTGATTTTGTCAAAAAGGGATGGAGGCATCTCAATTTATTTTTAGATTGATACAACATGGTAGAGTCCCATGCAAGATATATTGATCTAGAAGGATTTTATGATGTTTTGAGAGAAAGAATCAAAGCTTCTTGTATGGTGCAATAGGTGTATTCTCTTAAAGATATTATTAGAAATATATTCTCTTTATAGGAGCAGTAATTAAGGAAAGAAAAATGGGTAGCATTTAGTAAGACTTTGGAATTCATCAATGCTTTTGACTCTACTTATGACCTTTTGAAGGATAAAAATTATTGGGGAGCCAAAATACATGGGTTCATGAAAAATTTTGTTGCAATAATGCAAATAATGAATGAGAAAATTGCTACATTTGCCAAAATCTATCTAGACAAAGCTACAAAAGTATAAAGAAGAATAAATAGTAGAAACATAGTAGCCCTTGGTTAGTACATGTTGCAAAAGAGGGAGGATATGTGATGGTCCAGCACATACAATAGGTTCCCTCTCATGGAAGACCATGGCCATAAAGCCAATTTGTAGCTAGTGCCCCAAAGAGGTAGAATTTGGAACAAGGATCCTCTTCTCATGTGGAAGAGTCCTGTTGGTGTTTTATTTTGATGTTACTAGTACTAAAACTACTAGGCGACAAAAGGCTTAGTACCTAGATATCAGTACATACACAACCTAAAGAATAGCCAATTCTCATTATCACTTGCATATGCAAAGTATTAGGACCCAACTTCCATAAAACCTTAGACGGTTTTCTACTCTTTTGGCTCTGTAAAACCAGGGCAGGTGCACCCGGGGATGGTTCAAAGATGGAATAATTGTATGAGAATTATTCTTAGTTTCATTTTGATTCTCATCTCTAAATCCTTAAACATATAGGTAAATAATAGACAAACACATCCCTTGAAACAGATATGGCCAAGAAATCTTCTATAGCTTTGCAGATGTTTCCAACAACAATGGCTAAATGAAGCTAAAACAATCTAGGCAGGCAAGTGCTGGCCAACTTTGAAAATCTTACAGGAAAGATAAATGAAAATTGATTTTATGATGTATTTTGAAAAAAGCTAGTTATAATATACTTCTCTTTTGGCTGAAATACTCTCGATCAGTGCCTAATCCATTGGGAACTCAGAGTCAAGTAAATTCTTAGATCTAATTTGTTGCCTTGCAACGAATTTTCATCAGCAACTCTTACCAGAATTTATCATTCAAAAATCCTTATTAACACCCAAGCAACCTCATCACATTCATCAAAGCCTTTACTTAATCCATTGAATTAACAGCAATAACAAATGGATGTACAGTCTTACTAAATTGCAATCAATTGCGTAAGCTTTTACTCACACAACATCAAGGTAACTTAGTATTAAAAAGGAGACAAAATTCAGAGAAGAACAGATATGGGGACAGTTCATAACTTGTATTCATTTCCTTTGAAAATGATATATCCTTTAAAAAAGACCTAGAAAAACCTTCAGAGAAGAAGCACAGTTCTTTTTACATTCATCCATATCTCAGAGATTTTGACAGAAAAAGCATACTATAAATTTCTTTCCAAAAATGTTTGGACCAAAAAAGAACTAAGCACAACACTTAGTGAAAACCAAATTTGGACCCATCTTTAGCCTTGGGATCTCACTTAAATAATGTGAGATGCAACAAGCTTCAGGCTATAGTAGGTGACAGGTGTCCTTCTTTTGAAAAACAAAAAACAAGAATAACAGAAAGGTTGATTACAATAGCACTTCTTGGCGGGTCCCTTTCTGTTATGCTTCTTGGTTGTTATGATCTGTTCTCGCAATCATTCCTCATCTTCAGAGTACATATCCATAAGGTCTGCAAGTGATGTATCATCTTCTGTTACATGCAAAATCACTTTAACCTGGAGATTTTCTATGTCATCATTGCTGACTACAAGAGTAACTATTACTCTTACATCTTCCTCGTCATCTTCTCCTGACATCTGTTCACTAAATTGATCTTTCCATCTGTTGAAAGTATCATCATCTGGCCAATCAAAACTTAGGGTTTCTCTTTGTATCTTTATTAAAGAATTGGTATTTTCTTCTAATTCATCGAATTCTTTTCTTATATCAGCATAATACAATTGTATTTTCACCAGCTCTTCATTTGTCTTTGCCCAAAACCAATAGCCAGTCTCACTGATGATGTTTGTTATTCTGTTATCAAATAATTCATCCATTTCCTTTTTCCATTTGTCCTTTTCCTTTACTGTACCAACAGATTCTAAAGCACAAGGAAATAGGGTGAATTTTTTAGCAAGATATCTTGAAAAACAGAGTGTCAATTTCCTCTGTAAAGAATCTCTTTTATTTTCAAAGTTATCTAATTGATTTAATAAATCAAAAATTCTTTCAACCTGATGGTAAGGCATTTGAACTGCAGAGATACAAACAATTGTGACATCATTATTCCTCTGTCTCCACTAATGTGCAAGAGAGTCTAGTCCATTCTTTCCTTTATTTAACTCATCTATGAGGGTTACAATCCTGGTTAGCTGGTCATAAAAATCTGACCATTGTATTTTATCCCTCAAGTATGTCACACCCTGCTTCCATTTCTCTTCCTGCTGATTTCTAAATTCTATCTGCCACTCATGTAATTTGGTTTTTTCTGCTTCAAATTCCTCTGCAGTATAGAATTGGGGTCTTTTAGGGGTGTCAGGTATCTCAATAATAGGGGTTAATCCCACAGATGACTGTGGGGGATATGCAATTCTCAATGTACTGGATTCTCCCACTTTTCTCTTTCCAAGTACCTTTTCCAGTTGAGATATCCTGTTTTCTAACTCAATTCTCCTCTTCACCTCTTGATTATAGGCTTCCACCACTACTTCATATTTATTATGCATATCCATCATTTCCCTCTCTTCTCTTTCCGCAGTAGCCAGGGCAAATTTAGAATAATCCACATTCATGTGGGCTGCCTGTACATTTGAAGTGTCAGCAACTCTTCTTACAATGATACTCCCTGTCAATCCTGAGTCATCAGGCTGTGATGAAGTAACTCTGGATCCTCTTCTCAGGGACCACATAACAAGGGCAGCTTGATCATTGCTGAATGATGTACCCAAGAATTCCTCTTTATTAGGATCCTGGAGTCCTAAATTATTTGAAACAGAATTAAAAACTAATGCGTCAGCAATGTCCCAATTGGGCAATAATAAAACATTAGCATTTTTTACCATCTGTCTTCCCTCATCAGGGGTTATATTTTGGAACTCTTGAACCATTTTTTCTTTTATTAGATTTTGAATGGAGGTCTCATCCATTTCTGGATGTTCTGTTCTCATATTATTGCACCTTTGCTCAAAAATGTGCATGTTTACTCTCCACGCAAACTGATGGAAAGCCCTAGATCTTACAAAATTGTTATCAAACAAAAAATGCTGACTGGCTTGTTCCAAAACAGGGTCCAATTCCCTTCCTCTGAAATCTGCTGTAGTTAATTCAAAACTTGGTACAGGGGTTTCCTGAGGGTTGCCTTCATCAATCTCTGCTTGTGTAACAAAAATTTCTCCTTGTGACCCCATTTGTTCAAATTTCTCACTGGTGAGTTGTTCTTCCTCAACTCTTATTGGGGTTTGAGAAGGTGAGCCACTTTCATCAGGGGATTCTTCCTCCCTTATTATTCTTCTTCTTTTGGGGGAAGGTTCAGGGGGTCTTTCTTCTAGGACAGTGCTGGAAGATCCAACAATCTGTTTTTCTTTATGCACAACGGGCACCTGCTGTCGAACAATAGTATATCCTGTTTTCTTTCGTACCACCAGTGGACCTACTCCAATGTTGGGAGTGAAACCCAATTTTCTCATAATTTCTCTGGCTTTATCTAGAAAAGAATTAATAAAATGCTGTTTCTTCTCATTCATTACCTCCATTATCTCAGAGAAATTACTCATGAGCTTATGTACTTTATCTGCATTGTTTGCAGCATTACTAAGAGGACTGAAATTTTTATCAAAACAATTAATGAATTCCAAAACTTTTGAATAGACTCTCCATTTTTCTTTCTTTATTTCTTGCTCATGGAGAGAATATTCATTTCTTATTACATCTTCTGGAAAATAGAATTCATGCTGAACTGGACGCAGCTTGATTCTCAATCTAAGGGCAGAGTTAAAGAAACCTTCTGTATCACAAAAACGAGAGTGAGACACTGCCATTTTGTATTGATCCAAAAATTTATGGAGAAAGGCCCACCCTTCTTTAGTTATCACAAATTGGTGGGCTATAGTACAAGTAGGAAAAATTGATCCTGTCCCCCTTTTGTGCAAAAAGGCCTCCTCCACTCCTCCCAACTGCCACAAAAATTCAGCTATCCCTACCTTCAAGGGTACCTAATAGGGTAACACATGGGGTGTTCCTTTGAAACCATAGACCCTGATGACCGTTGAGACTGAATATGGGATAATATCTCCCCAATTATGTGAAACTTTTAGATTGTGGGTTTTTTCCATAGGCCTGATAAGGTGCATTAATGCCTTAGGGATTCTGGGATTATCACTCAATAAGAGGCACCTTAGTTTGGAGGCAAAGTGCCTATCAAATCTGACGAAGCTAGCATTTTCTGCTTCCCAGGTCATGTCTGTACTCCATAATTGGACTGGTAGTGCTTCCCCTTCTTGTTCTCTATTTAAAACCATTTCTTTACCAAAATAAGTGGCCCCTTTAAAAAGAAACATATGCATCAGTAAGGAATACTGACCCCAAACCTTTTCCACCTTGCCCTGTGCAATCCCCACCAATCCATGATGGATCTCATTTGCCAAGTAAAATGCAAAATCAAAAATTATTTCCACACCAAAAGAAGATATTTGGGTGATCATATACATGAAGCTCACCGGAATAAAATCTTCTTCGCCCTCTCCGAAGACTCTGCACAGGGTCCTATATATCTCGACTGCCCTGGCATTAAAACATGATTTCTTGAAGGGCTCTTTAGAAGATGATGTTATGGTTGGGAGGCCTCCAATCTAGCCTATGTGGGCTTTCAGTGCACCCTGTCTAACTACATCCCTCTTGGATATATATTCCTTTTCTAAATCTGTCAGATTAATGGGCACATGATACATGGTGAGGGGTCCCAGACTGAATACCTTCCTAATCTCCTCGAGACTGATGGTGACTAAAGCTTCACCATCTATTCTCCTCACTACCTTAGTGGCTTGGTCATAGTTTTTTGCTATGGCTTCAAGCAGGTCAAAATCCATAAACACACTGGGAACAACAAGCTTCCCAAAATCAAAATTCCAAATGTTGGCATGAGGGGCATATAACTTTCTCTCTGCAAACCATTTCTTGAATAAACTCAAACCAGTCTGAGCTGTTTGAGCATCCCGGACCCAATTACCCTTATCATACAATCCATCAGCTACCCTAAGCCTAGGATTGAGTGAGGTCAACCTCTTAACTTGCACCGTTTCTATAGTGGACTCAGGAATTAACTCAAGAAAATCATCATGCACATTTCTATCCAGGTAGTTTACTGCTCCTGTAAATCCCTTCTTAGGAGGCATCTTGGGCTATCCTCTTTAAAACTTAAAAGCTCATAGAGATGATGGCAGTTTTACTTACTTGAATTCTGTCTCAAATCTCCTTTGAATTCCTGCAAAATTTCAACGAACAGATAACTTGACAATTTCTTATCAACCTTGGCACGCTTTTCTTTCAGTAATAGCTTCTGCACAAGAATGGCTTCAAATCTTTTCTCGCGTGAAATGAAACTGATGCAATCTCTCTGTATTATACTCTATTTTTTCTCACAGACGAAGCTTTCTTGTCTAATTAATACAGAGAGTGGCACTACATTTTTTATTTAAAACTGCGCCGTTGATCTTCAAAGATCCTACGATCATGCGGTACACAGAGAACAACTAGGAGTTATACTTGCCATGTCAGTTACATTACCCAATGAGAGCTTGCCACGTACATAATTCTTTCTTTTGATGGCGCTTACCTTTAAACCCACTGACGACGGAGAACACGTGTCAGCATGTCGCTACTTTGTTATGCATAAAGAACTAGCACCTTGCCATAACGAGGCGGCGACAACCGTTGATCGGACCAAGAAATGATCGAACGATACGCTACAGGACTTCTTAAGAAAGAAGGCGGTGGGCCCATATCGCTATGTCGCTATAATTATCTTCCTTGCAACTCTTCATAACGAGATAGCGAGCTCCATTGATTCACTTCAAGCTGACGTTCCAGATTTCTTGTACATTTAGTCAGGTAGGCATTAATGAGAATCGGATCTCTGCATAGCTAGTACATGTCAAATTTTATCAGTCACCTGTCATTACACATCATCATAGATCTTGCCAATCTTTTACCATTTTACGGGGCCTCGCTAACTCGCTAATGGTGAAGCACCTCAATTTTTTGATAGCGAGGTAGCGAGCTTCGGCACTTTAAAGGATTCCGTGCCGAAAAAAGAAAGGGGGTACCCGGTAATTACTCTTGTTTAATTAAAACTGATTCTGACAACAGTATTTATGATAGGTCATGCCACCTGGTGTAATTATGACACAAGCAAGATGCAATGTCATCATTTTCAGATTTTCACGTGGCCTCGCTACTTCGCTAACGGTGAAGTGCCTGAATTTTCCGATAGCGAGGTGGCGTTACTTCCAGAAAAATATCAACATTTCGGCTTTGATGTCAGATATTCTAGTGGGTCATTTTCTCCCTTTTTATGGCGAATTGCTAAGTGTACCTGCACAATAAAGCAATTAAATAGCAAATCTCCGATCGCCGCACATTCACTTCATGGTCCCACCGCTTAAAAACTCGACACTCACTATCTCGCTATACTTAATGAGCATGCAACTTTCAATAGCGAGATAACACCAGCGGTAGATCTAATCGGATCTGACGGTAGGGACAAACAATAAGAAAGGTAACCCGGGAGAAAGGAAAAGGAATACAGAAGCATATTCGCTTCTTTTGAATTTTGAAAATTTTCGCGCCCGACCATTTATAAATAGGGATGAATGTAAGGCTTACATGGCGAATATTTCTTACAGATGGTTTATCCAAAACCTTATACTTCATTTAGACATAGATCACCTGACCTTTCTATGGTTTAACTGAAAAATTTTTACTACAGAAAAAGTCAGACCAACAGTGGCTCTGTCTAGGGATGATAGACTACTTGAGTCTATGCAAGGATTCAGAATCTATGGGAGAGCAGACCACACATCCAGGAAATGAAAACTTCTTCAGAGAGCACAGAGCAACACACAAAAACAAAACTTAGACTGCACAAGGATTTACAGAAAACAAGACGCTAGGAAAACCTAAAACTAATGTTCATGGAAGAAAATAAGTATTTTTTCAAGAAAAATACCTCTTCAAGAACTATCCATGAACTGGAAATTCAAGAATATTATCAAATACATCTTTGATTATGTAGGAATCTTCACCCCAAGCATTCTCAATGAGATATGGGCCTAACCAAATGGGATCAAATTTGCCATGTTTTCCTTTATCTTCAATTCTGGCGTTCCACATTAAGACTAGGTCTCCATTTTCAAATTTCCTATTTACAGTTCTTTTATCATAGAGTGTTTTGACTTGTAACTACAATTTTTGATTTCTCAGAGATGCTTCTCTTCTGGCTTCGATCAATCCTACCAGTTCATTCATTCTTTCTCTCATTTCATCAGTAGTATCTTCATCATATGACTGGATGTAATTGTATAATCCCATCAAATTGTTCTGGGGCATTCTAGCTTGAATTCCATACACTAAATCAAATGGAGCCACCCCAATTGCCTTCTTTAAAGTTACTCTATCAGCCCATATTGCCAACTGTAACTTGGAATCCCATGCCCTTTTATTATCGTCCAAGATTCTCTTAATGATTTTCAACAGGCTTTTATTTGTGGACTCAGCTTGTCCATTCCCTTGTGGATGATATGGGGCAGACGTTGTTCTTGTCATTCCATATTTTTCACAAAAATTTATGAATTCCTCAGACCTAAAACACATAGCATTATCTGTGACAACTTTCTGTGGACATCCAAATCTGGAAATGATATTATTCAATAAGAAATTATTTACTACTTTACTCGTTGCATTTCTAGTAGCGATAGCCTCTACCCATTTTGTAAAGTAGTCAGTAGCAACTAGAATCCAGGAATAGCCAGTACTGGACTTGGGAAAAATTTCTCCTATGAAGTTCAGACCCCATTGTTGAAAAGGTGCTTTAGTTTCAACTGGCTTCAATGGAGTACTTCCTGAGAATTTCAGCTTCCCAGCAAATCTTTGTCAAGGATCACATTTTTTAACCATAGCTTGAGCATCTTTGAACAGAGTGGGCCACCAAAAACCAGCTCTCATTATCTTATGCACAGTAGTTTTGGCCATGTAATGTCCTCCACATACTCCAGCATGCATTTCTTTCAAAATCTCTTTTGCCCTTTCTCTGTCAACACATTTCAACAAAACTCCTTCAAAGTTTCTCCACCATAAGTTATTTTGAACAATTACATACTTGATGGCTTGCAATTTAATATTTCTTTTTTCATTATCAGGCAGATGGGGAGGAACTTCCATGTGTTGCAAATAATGTATAACATTAATGTACCAGTCACACTGGTCCATGTCGCATAAATCAGTTCTGAAATCATCATTTACTAGGTTTATCTGATTAGCTTCCAGGTTAGTTTCGGCCATAAGTTTGGCCAAACCTTGACCTCTTACTAACTTAGTTATCTGCATATCAATGTTAAATTCTTGGATTCTATTGATCCATCTGCATCTCCTTCCTGACACTTCCTGCTGAGAGAAAATATCTTTAACTGCAGCACTAGGTACAAAAGCAACAATAGTAGCACCTACCAGATAACTTCTGAATGCTTTTATAGCCTTTACCAAATCATATGCTTGTTTTTCATTTATTTCATACTTCAGTTCAGCATGTTGCAGGGATTTGCTAAAAAAGGCAATAGGCTGTTCATATCCTTCTTGGTTTTTCTGTAATAAAACTGCAGCCACAGTATGGAATGATGCAAAAGAAAAGATATGCATGGGTTTTGTATAATCTGGGGTCCTCAACATTGGAGCATTTTTTATCGCAGTCTTTATATCCTGGAATGCCTGTGAAGGTTCACCATTCCAATCTATAACAGCTCCTTTCTTGAGCATTTTTGAAATGGGTCTACTGATTTCAGCGAAATTTGTAACAAACCTCCTCAGAAAATTAACCTGGCCAAAAAAGGATTGTATACCTTTCACATTTTTAGGTTTAGGGACTTTATCAATAGCTATTACCCTTTCTGGGTCTATTTTTACCCCATCCTTGGACACTATGTGTCCTAATAACTTTCCTTCTGTGACCCCAAACGAGCATTTCTTTGGGTTTAGGGATACCCCATATTCTAGGGCTTTTATAAAAATTTTGTTCAAGTGTTTGCAGTGATCTTCAGCCTTATTAGAATACGCTGTAAGATCATCCTGGTACACAACCATAAATTTGTCAATATATTCATGAAATGCTACATCCATGGCTCTTTGGAAAGTAGCTCCTGCATTAATCAAGCCAAAAGGCATCCTCACATACACATATGTTCCCCAAGGGGTTGTGAAGGCTGTTTTGAACTGTTCACTTTCTTTTACCAGAACTTGATTATATCCAGAAAAGCCATCCATCATTGACATTAATTCAGAGCCGGTCACTTGTTGCAACATGGCTTCCATATTGGGTAAGCCATAATTATCTTTTAGAGATGCAATGTTTAGATTTCTAAAATCCACACAAAGCCTAATATCTCCATTCTTTTTTCTTACAGGAACAAGGTTTGAAACCCAAGTAGAATGCCTAATTGGTTTGATTAGTCCACCATCTCTCAGTTTTGTCAGTTCTTCCTACATTTTTGGGGCAAGGGTGGGATTGATTGGCCTCTGCTTTTGCCTAAAGGGTTTTACATTTTCTTTCAAAGGTATGACATGCTGGAAAAGGTCCTCCCTATAAGCTTTAAGGTCATCATATGACCAAGCAAAAACATGCCTGTACTTTCTAAGTAGGTCAATCAATGTTTTTTTGATTTGAACTGGCAGATCTTGGCCGATGTAAACCTTTTTAGGGATTTCATTCGTTCCCAAATTCACTTCTTCTAGCTCCTGCGGTTTGGGGTCCTTTATTTCCGATCTTACTCTGTCTTGGTTATCAAAAATGTTCTCCAAGACTACCAACCCCTTAGGCATCTTATTTGTTTTTAATTGCATGATTTCTTGGCCAAAAATGGTTTCCTTCCCATTTATGGTTTCAATCAGTCCATTGCATTCCATCTCCTGCCCATAGTATTTGTCTTCATTTAGCAAAAAATTTGTGATATCTTTGTCATCTTCAAACACCTGCCAATTGTCAATGTTGTCAGGTATAGAAGGTCTATTTTGAATCTCAATCTGGGAGATTCCTGCAAATGATATTTCTTTTGGTTTGATAGCTACATTGGCCAGAAGATCAGCCATTTTATTCTGGGTTCTATCTCTCCATGAGATCCCAAATGCATCAAAGAATTCTATTTGATCCCAGACCAAGTTTCTATATTGTTTTAATCTCCTATTTTTTGAGGAGTATGTTCCTTTAATCTGAGAGATGATCAATTCAGAATCCCCTATGACATACAATTTCTTAATTTTGTGATGTGTGGCCACTTTGAGACCTAGCAACAATGCTTCATATTCAGCAATGTTATTTGTGCAAGAAAACTTCAAGGTGAATGAATACCTGAAGGTGTTATTTTCAGGGGATACAAAGACTACACCTGCCCCTGCACCTTCTTTAGAACTAGCCCCATCAAAGAACATTGTCCATAGTTTTGGTGAATTCATGCAACATTCAACCTCATTTTCAATGATATCAGGTAAGTTTTCCACTTCCTGAATAATTAATTCAGCCCTAAAAGCATTGATCCCCGTGTCTAGGAAACAGGTGGTATCTTTGTCAATGTCTTCAGCTAAGATGTGGTTAACCCTTGGTTCCCTATTTACCCTGACAGCTTTGTCCCCTATATGGAAAGTGGCATAAGTAAGGTCACACTGTAGGCTTCCCCCCATGGCGGCACTCCATTTTTTGGAAAGTAGCATCCCGTAATGTGGGGGTATATCCACTACAAGGACAGACATGGTTAATTCCACCTCAGGAAATGCAGCCAGTTTAAATGGTAAGGCATTTATAGTACCTATTACTGGAACCTCTCTAGCATCCATCCCTCGGCATCTACCTTGCTTAGTATCCACCTTCAATCCTAGGGCTTCCATTACTTTAAAAGGCATTATAGTGTTGGAAGCTCCAGAATCTATCATACAATTTTTCAAGGTTTTCCCTTTTATGATTAAACTAAGGAAAAAAGGATCAATATCTTGTATGAACACAACTGATGAATCATCTAAGAACATCTGAGGAATCTGGGATATAATACCATTGTCCTCTATTATTAATGGGGTCTGTTGGGCTACAGCTTGATTATCAATACTATTGTTGTTTGCTATTCCACCCAACCATGACAAAGCCTTATTTTTATGCTCTTCAATTCTAAAGAGCTCAGACAAGGGTACTTTCACAGTAATTTGAGATAACATGGCAATCATATCAACAGGTTCAACCACAGTAGGTTTTACAATAGTACCTGGGATCGGAGTCTTTTGAGTAGTGGGGACCACTTTTAGCTTGACAACATCCGGTTCTGATTTCTCTGGTTGCACTACGGTCTTTGTTGCTTCAACTTTCTGAAATTGAACCTTCCTTTTTGGTTCCCATTTCTGACCCTTGTTCTCCTTGATCTTAGACACATCTATACTGACTTTCTTGTGTTGATCATCTGTCTTATGAGTGGTGTCTTTGATGAACATACTAGATGGCCTTCCTGCCTCATTACTTATTGCTCTATTTCTCAAATTGTAATTACTGTGGACTTGTGAAATCATTTCGGCTGTAATTCTATCAATTTCCTCCTTGGAGGGGATTCTTAGGTTTATGAAACCTACTTCAGAAAATGTATTGCATACCTTATCTGTATCATTCTTCTCATCATCTAAAAATATTTGCTGATGATGTAACTGGTAGGCAATTCTCTGGCTGGTAACATCGTTCTCAGGTTCTTCTGAGTCAGAATCTATCAAATCATCAGATGTATTCGCCATATTGCAGCTTATATCATCATGGTTTTTTTCTTCTGTTTCTTCTTCTGCTTGCGCTCCTTGAGCTTGGGCGAACGACTGGGCAATAGCACAATAGTTAGTAGAATGAGGTGATTGGCATATAATGCACCAAGGCACATCATCATTCATATTTACAGTGTTCCTTTGCAGGGGGTCTGGGGTACCCTTATCTTTCATATTTTGGATCTGGTTAGGAACTGGTTTACCATCTTTCCATTGGGTGGTGTAAGGGTAATTCTGCATCCTAGGCTGTCTATTGAAATTGCTGTTATTCACAGGGGCTCTCTCAGTAACATTTGACTTATTGAAATTAGTGGGATTCATTTTCTTAAGCATTTCTAAAACATGGCCTATAGTAGGTTCTTCAGGCCTTTTTCCCATGGATGTTTTGTCACCTTCCCTTTTATTATTATTCTTAGGGTTGAAAAGCTTAGGATCATCCCTCCTCCCTAATTTGCCAGAGGCCTTTCTATTATTTTCTATATTCACTGCAACTCTATAGGCATCTCTCAGAGTTTTAGGATCCTTATCTCTCAGTTGGTAGGCCATCTTGCTATCAAAGGCATTGAAGTAGGTTGTAAGACAGACGTCTTCATTTAACCGCATAAATTGAAATAGTTTGTACATCCCTTTCTGAAATCTCACATTGAAATCAAATGTGGATTCATTTGGATTCTTCTTGATATTGTTGAACTCATTCAACATGAATCCTGCATTGGTATTCTCCCCATATTGTTCCTTGAACAATTTCTCCAAATCGCTCCATGAAGTAATACTATCATCAGGCAACCTCCTAAACCAATCCCTTGCATCCTTTGTGAGTGAATGCACAAATAATTTCATCACCATGTCCTCATGTTCAACTTCATAATCATTGAGCATGTCAATGAAAATTCTCAAATGTTCTTCACCAGTGACAGCATTATTTCCAGAAAACTTCACCACTTTATCCCTTAAATCAAAAGATATGGGATGGGGGGCACTAGGAATACCGGCAAATGATATTTGTCTATATTTTTCGAGGTATATAGGTTTCTTCTGGAAACCGGGAGCGTTAGAAGTACTAGCTGCATTAGCTTGAGTTAGGAGAGCATCTTGGGATAGCTATGGTGGGACAAATGGGACTTGAGTGCCAATATTGGAAGATGAGGTAGGAGCAGGTTGGGGTGCTTTCTGAGTCGGGATTATGGGAACATTAACTGGTGCAGGATTTGTAGGTGGGATAGACAAACTAGGCCATGAATTCAATGCAGAATTAGACTTTATGAATTGGATTTTCCTTTTGGTTTCTGCGGCCTGAGCTTCATTTTCAACCTTCTCAAGTTCTTTTGCAAGGTCTTCCTTCTCCTTTCAAGCCTTCTCTAGTTCTAGGTCTAATTTTGATATGGAGGGTTGTATAGGTTTGCTCGGTATAGCTTGGGGCTCACTTATTTGGATTCCTACAGCCTTGCCTTTTCCTTTATCTGGAACTGTTCCAGTGGGCTCTATTGGATTAACTTGAATGGGTTTATAAGCTTGAACTTGAGCAATAATTGGTTCTTGTCTTTGATTTAGGAGTTTTTCCTGTTGTTGAACTTTAGCTCTTAGATTATCAATATTTCCAAAGACGTCCTGATGGAGAGTGGGGATATTCTCTTCTAATTTTTTATTTTGCTCTTTCAAAGCAGCCATCCTTCTTAGCAGAGTATCTCTTTCTATTATTGCATCCAAAGTGGCTCGCTCCCTTTCTTTTTCAAGACGGATGCGCTTAGCTTCTTCCTCAGCAATCCATTTCTTCAAAAATCCTATTTCAGATTGCACTTCTTTAGAATCAGCAGAGGTTGCCTCGGAATCAACAGGATCATCTAGATCTATAAGGTTCGGTTCTATATATGGGGCTACTCTGGGATTAAAAGGGTTATCAGATGAACTCCTGAATCCTAGCCTACAATTTATATCTGCTACAGGCCCTGGTCTGGGTGAAGCAATTCCCATAGTAGATACATCTTTATCTTGAAAAACTCTCTGATCTGGTAATGGGGTACTGAAAATACCTCCTAAAAGTCTTGTATTTTCGGATTCAGAACTAAGCAAAGATGATTCTCTTGCTATTATCGGTTGATAATGGGAATTTACAGAGGCATTATCTCTAGGCTTCCAAGTAGGATTTGGATCTATTCTTTTCTTATTTTGGTTCTTCCTACCACCTTGGGGTAAATTAGTATACATTGATACATCGGGATTGGCTCTCATGTAAGCCCTTGTGTTTTTTCTCTTGTCAGCCATATTTTTCTTTTGTTACAATAAGCACTAGCTTCAAAACCTTGACTAAGTCGCCACCCTTTTTCGGGAAAAAATAATAACACTCGTTACTGATAGAAAGAAAACAATACACGAGCGGGAAAAAAAATATGGCACAAAGAGATCAATCACTGATGTTGTAAGACTACAACTCTTGCTTGTTAGATAAGACACTCGGATAAGCTGGATGTGTCAGTGTGTAGCAATGGTACTTGGGTTTATATCTTCTTTAGATTCTCAAGTTTTGACACTAATGAGTCCCCAGCAGAGTCGCCATTTTGTTGGTGTTTTATTTTGATGTTACTAGTACTAAAACTACTAGGCGACAAAAGGCTTAGTACCTAGATATCAGTACATACACAACCTAAAGAATAGCCAATTCTCATTATCACTTGCATATGCAAAGTATTAGGACCCAACTTCCATAAAACCTTAGATGGTTTTCTACTCTTTTGGCTCTGTAAAACCAGGGCAGGTGCACCCGGGGATGGTTCAAAGATGGAATAATTGTATGAGAATTATTCTTACTTTCATTTTGATTCTCATCTCTAAATCCTTAAACATATAGGTAAATAACAGAAAAACACATCCCTTGAAACAGATATGGCCAAGAAATCTTCTATAGCTCTGCAGATGTTTCCAACAACAATGGCTAAATGAAGCTAAAACAATCTAGGCAGGCAAGTGCTGGCCAACTTTGAAAATCTTACAGGAAAGATAAATGAAAATTGATTTTATGATGTATTTTGAAAAAAGCTAGTTATAATATACTTCTCTTTTGGCTGAAATACTCTCGATCAGTGCCTAATCCATTGGCAACTCAGAGTCAAGTAAATTCTTAGATCTAATTTGTTGCCTTGCAATGAATTTTCATCAGCAACTCTTACCAGAATTTATCATTCAAAAATCCTTATTAACACCCAAGCAACCTCATCACATTCATCAAAGCCTTTACTTAATCCATTGAATTAACAGCAATAACAAATGGATGTACAGTCTTACTAAATTGCAATCAATTGCATAAGCTTTTACTCACACAACATCAAGGTAACTCAGTATTAAAAAGGAGACAAAATTCAGAGAAGAACAGATATGGGGACATTTCATAACTTGTATTCAATTCCTTTGAAAATGATATATCCTTTACAAAAGACCCAGAAAAACCTTCAGAGAAGAAGCACAGTTCTTTTTACATTCATCCATATCTCAGAGATTTTGACAGAAAAAGCATACTATAAATTTCTTTCCAAAAATGTTTGGACCAAAAAAGAACTAAGCACAACACTTAGTGAAAACCAAATTCGGACCCATCTTTAGCCTTGGGATCTCACTTAAATAATGTGAGATGCAACAAGCTTCAGGCTATAGTAGGTGACAGGTGTCCTTCTTTTGAAAAACAAAAAACAAGAATTACAGAAAGGTTGATTACAACAGCACTTCTTGGCGGGTCCCTTTCTGTTATGCTTCTTGGTTGTTATGATCTGTTCTCGCAATCATTCCTCATCTTCAGAGTACATATCCATAAGGTCTGCAAGTGATGTATCATCTTCTGTTACATGCAAAATCACTTTAACCTGGGGATTTTCTATGTCATCATTGCTGACTACAAGAGTAACTATTACTCTTACATCTTCCTCGTCATCTTCTCCTGACATCTGTTCACTAAATTGATCTTTCCATCTATTGAAAGTATCATCATCTGGCCAATCAAAACTTAGGGTTTCTCTTTGTATCTTTATTAAAGAATTGGCATTTTCTTCTAATTCATCGAATTCTTTTCTTATATCAGCATAATACAATTGTATTTTTACCAGCTCTTCATTTGTCTTTGCCCAAAACTAATAGCCAGTCTCACTGATGATGTTTGTTATTCTGTTATCAAATAATTCATCCATTTCCTTTTTCCATTTGTCCTTTTCCTTTACTGTACCAACAGATTCTAAAGCACAAGGAAATAGGGTGAATTTTTTAGCAAGATATCTTGAAAAACAGAGTGTCAATTTCCTCTGTAAAGAATCTCTTTTATTTTCAAAGTTATCTAATTGATTTAATAAATCAAAAATTCTTTCAACCTGATGGTAAGGCATTTGAACTGCAGAGATACAAACAATTGTGACATCATTATTCCTCTGTCTCCACTTCTGTGCAAGAGAGTCTAGTCCATTCTTTCCTTTATTTAACTCATCTATGAGGGTTACAATCCTGGTCAGCTGGTCATAAAAATCTGACCATTGTATTTTATCCCTCAAGTATGTCACACCCTGCTTCCATTTCTCTTCCTGCTGATTTCTAAATTCTATCTGCCACTCATGTAATTTGGTTTTTTCTGCTTCAAATTCCTCTGCAGTATAGAATTGGGGTCTTTTAGGGGTGTCAGGTATCTCAATAATAGGGGTTAATCCCACAGATGACTATGGGGGATATGCAATTCTCAATGTACTGGATTCTCCCACTTTTCTCTTTCCAAGTACCTTTTCCAGTTGAGATATCCTGTTTTCTAACTCAATTCTCCTCTTCACCTCTTGATTATAGGCTTCCACCACTACTTCATATTTATTATGCATATCCATCATTTCCCTCTCTTCTCTTTCCGCAGTAGCCAGGGCAAATTTAGAATAATCCACATTCATGTGGGCTGCCTGTACATTTGAAGTGTCAGCAACTCTTCTTACAATGATACTCCCTGTCAATCCTGAGTCATCAGGCTGTGATGAAGTAACTATGGATCCTCTTCTCAGGGACCACATAACAAGGGCAGCTTGATCATTGCTGAATGCTGTACCCAAGAATTCCTATTTATTAGGATCCTGGAGTCCTAAATTATTTGAAACAGAATTAAAAACTAATGCGTCAGCAATGTCCCAATTGGGAAATAATAAAACATTAGCATTTTTTACCATCTGTCTTCCCTCATCAGGGGTTATATTTTGGAACTCTTGAACCATTTGTTCCTTTATTAGATTTTGAATGGAGGTCTCATCCATTTCTGGATGTTCTGTTCTCATATTATTGCACCTTTGCTCAAAAATGTGCATGTTTACTCTCCACGCAAACTGATGGAAAGCCCTAGATCTTACAAAATTGTTATCAGACAAAAAATGCTGACTGGCTTGTTCCAAAACAGGGTCCAATTCCCTTCCTCTGAAATCTGTTGTAGTTAATTCAAAACTTGGTACAGGGGTTTCCTGAGGGTTGCCTTCATCAATCTCTGCTTGTGTAACAAAAATTTCTCTTTGTGACCCCATTTGTTCAAATTGCTCACTGGTGAGTTGTTCTTCCTCAACTCTTATTGGAGTTTGAGAAGGTGAGCCACTTTAATCAGGGGATTCTTCCTCCCTTATTATTCTTCTTCTTTTGGGGGAAGGTTCAGGGGGTCTTTCTTCTAAGACAGTGCTGGAAGATGCAACAATCTGTTTTTCTTTATGCACAACGGGCACCTGCTGTCGGACAATAGTATATCCTGTTTTCTTCCGTACCACCAGTGGACCTACTCCAATGTTGGGAGTGAAACCCAATTTTCTCATAATTTTTCTGGCTTTATCTGGAAAAGAATTAATAAAATGCTGTTTCTTCTCATTGATTACCTCCATTATCTCAGAGAAATTACTCATGAGCTTATGTACTTTATCTGCATTGTTTGCAGCATTACTAAGAGGACTGAAATTGTTATCAAAACAATTAATGAATTCCAAAACTTTTGAATAGACTCTCCATTTTTCTTTCTTTATTTCTTGCTCATGGAGAGAATATTCATTTCTTATTACATCTTCTGGAAAATAGAATTCATGCTGAACTGGACGCAGCTTGATTCTCAATCTAAGGGCAGAGTTAAAGAAACCTTCTGTATCACAAAAATGAGAGTGAGACACTGCCATTTTGTATTGATCCAAAAATTTATGGAGAAAGGCCCACCCTTCTTTAGTTATCACAAATTGGTGGGCTATAGTACAAGTAGGAAAAATTGATCCTGTCCCCCTTTTGTGCAAAAAGGCCTCCTCCACTCCTCCCAACTGCCACAAAAATTCAGCTATCCCTACCTTCAAGGCTACCTGATAGGGTAACACATGGGGTGTTCCTTTGAAACCATAGACCCTGATGACCGTTGAGACTGAATATGGGATAATATCTCCCCAATTATGTGAAACTTTTAGATTGTGGGTTTTGTCCATAGGCCTGATAAGGTGCATTAATGCCTTAGGGATTCTGGGATTATCACTCAATAAGAGGCACCTTAGTTTGGAGGCAAAGTGCCTATCAAATCTGACGAAGCTAGCATTTTCTGCTTCCCAGGTCATTGGACTGGTAGTGCTTCCCCTTCTTGTTCTCTATTTAAAACCATTTCTTTACCAAAATAAGTGGCCCCTTTAAAAAGAAACATATGCATCAGTAAGGAATACTGACCCCAAACCTTTTCCACCTTGCCCTGTGCAATCCCCACCAATCCATGATGGATCTCATTTGCCAAGTAAGATGCAAAATCAAAAATTATTTCCACACCAAAAGAAGAGATTTGGGTGATCATATACATGAAGCTCACCGGAATAAAATCTTCTTCGCCCTCTCCGAAGACTCTGCACAGGGTCCTATATATCTCGACTGCCCTGGCATTAAAACATGATTTCTTGAAGGGCTCTTTAGAAGATGATGTTATGGTTGGGAGGCCTCCAATCCGGCCTATGTGGGCTTTCAGTGCACCCTGTCTAACTACATCCCTCTTGGATATATATTCCTTTTCTAAATCTGTTAGATTAATGGGCACATGATACATGGTGAGGGGTCCCAGATTGAATACCTTCCTAATCTCCTCGGGACTGATGGTGACTAAAGCTTCACCATCTATTCTCCTCACTACCTTAGTGGCTTGGTCATAGTTTTTTGCTATGGCTTCAAGCAGGTCAAAATCCATAAACACACTGGGAACAACAAGCTTCCCAAGATCAAAATTCCAAATGTTGGCATGAGGGGCATATAACTTTCTCTCTGCAAACAATTTCTTGAATAAACTCAAACCAGTCTGAGCTGTTTGAGCATCCCGGACCCAATTACCCTTATCATACAATCCATCAGCTACCCTAAGCCTAGGATTGAGTGAGGTCAACCTCTTAACTTGCACCGTTTCTACAGTGGACTCAGGAAGTAACTCAAGCAAATCATCATGCACATTTCTATCCAGGTAGTTTACTGCTCCTGTAAATCCCTTCTTAGGAGGCATCTTGGGCTATCCTCTTTAAAACTTAAAAGCTCATAGAGATGATGGCAGTTTTACTTACTTGAATTCTGTCTCAAATCTCCTTTGAATTCCTGCAAAATTTCAACGAACAGATAACTTGACAATTTCTTATCAACCTTGGCACGCTTTTCTTTCAGTAATAGCTTCTGCACAAGAATGGCTTCAAATCTTTTCTCGCGTGAAATGAAACTGATGCAATCTCTCTGTATTATACTCTATTTTTTCTCACGGACGAAGCTTTCTTGTCTAATTAATACAGAGAGTGGCACTACATTTTTTATTTAAAATTGCGCCGTTGATCTTCAAAGATCCTACGATCATGCGGTACACAGAGAACAACTAGGAGTTATACTTGCCATGTCAGTTACATTACCCAATGAGAGCTTGCCACGTACATAATTCTTTCTTTTGATGGCGCTTACCTTTAAACCCACTGACGACGGAGAACACGTATCAGCATGTCGCTACTTCGTTATGCATAAAGAACTAGCACCTTGCCATAACGAGGCGGCGACAACCGTTGATCGGACCAAGAAATGATCGAACGATACGCTACAGGATTTCTTCAGAAAGAAGGCAGTGGGCCCATATCGCTATGTCGCTATAATTATCTTCCTTGCAACTCTTCATAACGAGATAGCGAGCTCCATTGATTCACTTCAAGCTGACGTTCCAGATTTCTTGTACATTTAGTCAGGTAGGCATTAATGAGAATCAGATCTCTGCATAGCTAGCACATGTCAAATTTTATCAGTCACCTGTCATTACACATCATCATAGATCTTGCCGATCTTTTACCATTTTACGGGGCCTCGCTAACTCGCTAACGGTGAAGCACCTCAATTTTCCGATAGCGAGGTAGCGAGCTTCGGCACTTTAAAGGATTCCGTGCTGGAAAAAGCAAGGGGGTACCCGGTAATTATTCTTGTTTAATTAAAACTGATTCTGACAATAGTATTAATGACAGGTCATGCCACCTGGTGTAATTATGACACAAGCAAGATGCAATGTCATCATTTTCAAATTTTCATGTGGCCTCGCTACTTCGCTAACAGTGAAGTGCCTGAATTTTTTGATAGCGAGGTGGCGGAACTTCCGAAAAAATATCAACATTCCGGCTCTGATGTCAGATATTCTAGTGGGTCCTTTTCCCCCTTTTTATGGTGAATTGCTAAGTGTACCTGCACAATAAAGCAATTAAATAGCAAATCTCCGATCGCCGCACGTTCACTTCATGGTCCCACCGCTTAAAAACTCGACACTCGCTATCTCGCTATACTTAATGAGCATGCAACTTTCAATAGCGAGATAACGCCAGTGGTAGATCTAATCGGATCTGACGGTAGGGACAAACAGTAAGAAAGGTAACCCGGGAGAAAGGAAAAGGAATACGGAAGCATATTCGCTTCTTTTGAATTTTGAAAATTTTCGCGCCCGACCATTTATAAATAGGGATGAATGTAAGGCTTACATGGCGAATATTTCTTACAGATGGTTTATCCAAAACCTTATACTTCATTTAGACATAGATCACCTTTCTATGGTTTAACTGAAAAATTTTTACTGTAGAAAAAGTCAGACCAACAAGTCCTCCCCAAGACAAATCCCAATCCAAATAGATGATGAAGAGTCCTTAAGGGAGCAACTGAGATAGATTGGTAGAGAAGGGGATGTTTTTTACCACTACAAACCTATAAAGTTGAGTACCTCAAGAACATCCAATACCCTCCATGGACCTTACAATTACTGATTATCAAGGTAAGGAGATAGACCCAATTATTGCTGAAGCTTCTAAGAGGTTTGTGAATGATGAAATTTTTGTTAAATCTAGGGCTTTTGCACAATTTTTGTGGAGAAAAAATATAGGAAATTTTGAGAAAACATGTGAGAAAATAGAAGTAGAGCAACCTAGTGAACTAGAAACTATTATAGAGAGAGGTAAAAGCCAAATTTTTGAAGGACTTTGCCCAGTTCACACCTAAGGTTGGGAGGAAATTAGTCAAAGAGTTAGGGGTCCTAATTTTGACCAAATGAGACATAGCTAATGCTATGATTTTTAATTTAATTAGAAAAGAGACAGATGTACAATATAAAATAGAGGAAGAAATATTGTAGGCCCATAGGGGAGTTAAATTCAGTGATGACCACCAAACCCTAGTAATCTAGTTAATTAAGAAGAGAGACAAAACCAAAATGTAAAAAAATTCTAGTGCAGAGCATACTGGTGCACTTATAGTATATAAGGTTGGTGAGCTTAGTAGCAAGAAATTTTTTGGAATGGCTTTAGAAATAGTAAAATTTAGCAATGTAGTATCTAGACAAGAAGAGGATAACTTTTTTCAACTTAATCCTAGATATGAAGAAGTTTTGAAGGCATATGAGGAAAGGCATAAGTAGATACAATTATTGGAAAACCAAGTATCTCAAATGCAAAAGAAACTTTGGAAAAGAAAGGTGGGAGAATCTAGCAAGCCTAGAATTGTATACCCCTGGCCACCTATTCAACCATTTAAATCAACTCTCATTATTGAGATACCAAACACCCTAGATTGGCCTCAATTCTACACTATAGAGGAATTTGAAGAAGAAAATAATAAATTATATGCAATACATGTAGAGTTGAACAATCACAATGAAGAAAAAATAAGCTAGGGAACAATTTATTTGATAGATAAAATAGTGTAAGAATTTTCCTAAGGGAAAAATTCACCTAGGAACTAAGAACTTGAACACAAGCACACAGTAGACCAAAAATGGATATGATCAATTAATTAGAGTATGTCCGAATAAATTGCTCTGATACTGTGTGACAATTTTTCTGAGGGCAAAATTCACCTAGGAACTAAGAACTCAAACACAAGCACATAGTAGACCAAAAATGGATATGATCAATTAATTAGAGTATGTCCGATTACATTGCTTTGTTCAGAATGTGATAATCAACACACTAGGAGTGCCTATATATAAAGGCCTCTTAGGAAGCACCTAGAATGTCTCTAGAAACAACCAGAAGATAAGACAACTAAGCACCTTATCCAACATTCTAGATGAATGGATAAGAATGACAAAGTGTCATATGTGTGTAGAAGATTCATATGTTGTAGATAACATGTACTTAAAAGAGGTGTGGACCCTTATGATGCCATCATGATAACTCACAAGAGTGCACAAACTCCTAAGTGTCTCACAAATAAAATAATGAAAAATAAATAAATAATGCATTAACCTAAGTAAACTTTAGTAAGTGTAATAATTAAATACTTATTTGCACCAACAAGTAGAATGGCCAACATTTTTTGACCAATTGGCAAGGATTACAACAATCAAAGATGAATTAAAGGGAAATGAGGATAGAATATAACCCATTGTATAGAAGTGGACTGAAAGAAATAATGATATTACTATTATGTACATATCTGCCATCTAGTTGTCATAGCATTGGATAGAGAAGATTTTTCATTTGTTAGATAAGTTAGAGAATTTTGATGACAAACCAGATTCATTTTAGATAAGAGCTATAATTTATTTGTCCAAATACATAGCTAAAAAGTATGATTTATGATGCAAGAGCATCCTGGGTTACCTTGTTATCTTACTCAATTTTGTTCATTTTGCAAGTTGATGTTGAGTAACTGAAGCACTTAGTTAGTGCCAAGTTATTGTAGCACTTAGTTGGTGCCAAATTACTATAGAACTTAGTTGGTGTTGAGTTACTATAGCACTTAGTTGGTGCCAAGTTATTGTAAAACCGTTCATGTACCAATTTACTCTAGCACTTGGTGTTGAGTTATTGTAGCACTAAGTTCGTGCTGAGTTACTATAGCACTCTTCATGTGCCGAGTTACTATAGCACTCTTCATGTGCTGAGTTACTGTAGCACTCTTCATGTGCCAAGTTACTATAGCACGTAGTTGGTGCTAGGTTATTGTACAACTCCTTCATTTGTTGAGTTATCTAGTGTATGCCGAATGACTCTTCATGTGTCAAGTTACCTAGTGTATGATGCGTGTTAGTATTTGGACATGATTTCTGTGAGCCAACTTGTAGGATTTATTTCATTCGAGACATTTATGTTAAGATCTTTTCTTGGGATGAGTCCAGACCATTGTTGGGTCAGCCTTCCTCTTATGCTGATTCTAGAATGATATATAAGCCATTTTGGCATATATATATATATATATATATATATATATATATATATATATAGTTATTTAGCTTAGAGTTAGGAAAGTTTTTTGGGAAGAAAATTAGAGAGAAAAATTGAAGGTGTGAATTTTCTATTGGAACTTTGTAACTGAAAGTGTTGTAATTGGTCATAACCTAGAAGGCCTTATAGCTACGCATGTATGAAGATATTTTGATGAATCAACAAAAGTATTTCACTCTTCTTACTCCTTTGGTTGTTGTGCCTTGTGTTTGCTTCCATTATGTTAACTCTTGTAGGATGTTTTAGATGGTTGGGTGAGCCTTTGGCCCTAGTTATTAACCCTTTGCCTGTATTAGTTGGTACTAGAGCTTGAGGTTCATCCTTGTGAAGATTGGATTGTGTAAAACCCTAATTCAAATTTTTTTGTAGGGTTGTAGATCTGTGGATTTGACCTATAACTTGCAGCGGGTTACGATCTTGCAGAAACTTGATTTATAAAGATGGTTCATGGTAGAGGAAATAATGTTGATAACGCTATATTAGACCAATTGAGATAAATTGCAGCTAGATTAGATGCTATGGAGATAACCTAGAGGAGAGGAGCACATGTTGAAGATGTGTGTCATGACAAAGTAGTAGCACCAAACCATAATCTAGAACCTGAAGAAGATCAAGATGAGGAAAGATTGTTGTAAGTGTTTTCTAGGGAAAATTCAAAACCTATTATAGAAGCTATTCCCTATGATGGAAAACTGGATACCAATGCTATGCTGGATTGGATCTCTGATATGGAGAAGTTCTTTGAGTATGAAAACACTCCTGATAATAGAAAGATGAATATATTTGTCACTAGGTTGAAAGGTCATGCATCACTATGGTGGGAGCACTTACAAACTGATAGACAAAGGAGAGGAAAGGAAAAGATCAAAACCTAGCCAAAGATGATGAACAAGGTAAAGAAAAAATTCCTCCCTATTGATTACCAAGTTAGCCTATTGAGAAAAATGCAAATTTTGAAACAAAAGGACATGATTGTGAAAGAATATACTAAGGAATTTTATAGATTGGACATCAAATTTGGACATGTGGATGATGATGTTGAGAAAATTGCAAGGTACATTAATGGATTGAGATCTAGAATTCAGGATGAACTAAGTTATGTGAAGTTGGAAAGTGTTGAAGAAGCATATGAATATAACTTGAAAGCTACAGAGATGTTGACAAAGAAGCATGAACAAAGACAAAGAGGTAGAGGTGGTAGATTCCAGAGAGGTAGAGGTAGATCATATGGAGAAAGTCACATATGTAATAGTTTTATGTAGGATAAAGACAAATCTAAATGGAAGAATGATGGCAAAGGCAAGACCAAATGGAAAAGTGGTAGTTCTTACCAAAGAAGAGGCAATTATTATTCTAGAGGTGGATTTCATGGTAATTGTTTTAGATGTGGTAAAGAGGGGCATAGATATTTTGAATGTAGATCCTCTGAAAGAAGGCAAGGTAACAAAAATGTTTTGATTCAAGAAGATGATGAGGGTTCACCAAGTGGACCTAAGGCTAGGGAAAATTTGATGGTGAGAAGAACCTTATGTAATAAGGGAAGTGATGAGGAACCTATTTTAAGGAGAAATATTTTCAAGACAAGATGTAGGATGGCTAGAAAATGCTACAAAGCAATCATTGACAATGGAAGTTCCGTAAATCTTGCATCAGAAGAGCTAGTTACAAAGTTGTAGTTGTAGAGGTTGAAACATCCCAAACCTTATCATGTTTCATGGATCAAAGATGAGCATTAGATATATGTAAGTAAGCCATGCCTTGTGAAGTTCATAATTGGACATTAATTTGATGAAGTTTTGTGTGATATTATGCCCATGGATTGTTGTCATATTTTGTTGGGTAGACCTTGGCAATATGATAGATATGCTATACATGATGGAAGATTGAATCAATATACTCTTTGGGTAAATTGGAAGAGACAAACATTGCTACCTTTGATTGGAAGCTTGGATGAGGTTAATTGTACTATTGTAAAAAAAATCATAATTAATGGGAAGCAATTTGAAAAGGAATGAAGTCTATTTTTCTATAATTCAAAAAAAACTATGTTTTATAATGGAGATCGAGTGCAAGAAAATAGTGTTAACCGAGTTCCAGTCAGTGGTGATTGAGTGATAGATGGTAGTATTGATCGAGTGCCAAAAGAAATTGCAAAGTTTCTAAATAAGTATAAAGAAATTATTGTTGATGATATACGGGATGATTTACCTCTAGTAAGAAGTATAAGTCATTGTATTTATTTGATTCTTGGAGCTAGTTTGTCAAACAAAGCACCATACATATTGACACATGTAGAGAATGAAGAACTTAACAAACAAGTGCATGAGTTGTTGCAAAATGGTTTTATTAGAGAAAGTTTGAGTCCACGCATTGTACCTACTATATTAGCACCTAAAAAGAATGGAGAATGGAGAATGTGTACTAATTCCAGAGCCATTAACAAGATAATAGTGAAATATAGGTTTCCTAATACCAAGGATGGATGACATAATGGATTTTTTGAGTGGAGCAAAGTATTTTACCAAGATTGATTTGAAGAGTGGCTATCATTAGATCAGATTCAAAGGAGGTGATGAATGGAATACTACTTTCAAGACAAAATATGGGTTATATGAATCGTTGGCTATGCCTTTTGGTTTGACTAATGCACCTAGTACTTTCATGAGGTTGATGAATAAAGTTTTGAAAAGATTCTTGGGTAAGTTCATGATTTTTTATTTGGATAATATTATGATATTTAACAAGACTAAGGAAGAACATCTTGAGCATATTAGACAAGTATTGTAGAGATTGAAAGAGAAAAGGTTGCTAATTAATCTGAAATAGTGTTCTTTTATGCAAGAGGAGATTGTGTATTTAGGATTTGTGATTTTAGCTGATGGATCCTAAGAATGTTAAAGCAATTTGAGAATGGCCTATACCTGAGAATGTGAGTGAGGTAAGATCATTTCATGGTTTGGCTAGTTTTTACAAAAAGTTTATAAAGAATTTTTCTTCTGTTCATAATGCTATGACATAGACAATGAGGGGAGATAAAAGGAATTCAAGTGTACACATGGAGCTGAAAAGAGTTTTGAAACTTTGAAACAAAAGGTTGCTAAATTACCTATATTGATTTTGCCTAATTTCAACAAAGTATTTCAAGTTGAATGTGATACAAGTGGTAATGCAATAATAGTCGTATTAAGTCAAGAAGGTAAGCATGTTTCTTTCTTTAGTGAAAATTTGAATGATGCTAAAAGAAAATATTCTATGTATGATCAAGAGTTTTATGCTATTGTTCAAGCATTGAAGAAGTGGAGACATTATTTGATGCCTAAGGAGTTTGTGTTATATATTGATCATAAATCTTTATAATACTTGGGAAGTCAACATAAATTGAATCAAAGACATATGAAGTGGGTTGAGTATTTGTAGAGTTTTACATTTTTCACTAAGCATAAGAGTTGAGTTACTAATAGAGTTGCTGATGCATTGAGTACAAGATGTTCTTTGTTGACTAGGATAAAGGTTGGAGTTCTTGGTTTTGATAAGATGAAAGAGTTATATGATGTCGATCCTAATTTTTTTGAGGCATGGAGAGAGTGAAGAGCACCAAATCTAATAGATCACATAAGTAAGTATGATTCATATTTCTATCAAGAAGGTATGTTGTTCAAAGGCATTCAGTTGTGTATTCCTAGAAGCTCTATGAGGTTGAATCTGATTAAGAAAAAAAATAGTGATGAATTAGCTGGACATTTTGGAATTGATAAGACATTGAGTTTGCTAAAAGAGAAGTATTATTGGTAAAAAATGTATAAGGATGTTTAGAAATTTGTAAAGAGTTGTGGAGTTTGTCAAGTCGTAAAAGGAGTGAGTCAAAACACTGGTTTATATACACCTATTATTGTTCTTGAGAAACCTTGGACAAACATCAATATGGATTTTTTTTGGATTGCCTAAGATAGTGAAAGTGTATGATTCTACATTTGTTGTAGTCGATAGATTTTCTAAGATGGATCATTTCATACCATGTAAGAAGACATCAAATGTTGAGCATGTTGCAAAACTTTTCTTTAAGGAGATTGTGAGATTGCATGGATTACCAAGAAGAATTATTTTAGACAAAGACAATAAGTTTGTTGGTTAGTTTTGGAAGACTTTGTGAAAGAAGATGGGTACTAAATTGAATTTTAGTTCTACATTCCATCCACAAATAGATGGGAAGATATAGGTTGTGAATAGAAGCCTAGAAATTTTGCTAAGATGTTTAGTTGGGAATAAGCTGACTAATTGGGAGATGGTTTTGGTACAAGCTGAATTTGCATATAATAATTCTGTGAATAGGAGTACAAGGAAGAAACCTTTTGATACTATTACTAGGATGCATCCTAGAGGTATACCAGATTTTAGAGATATTGCTGGTGAAGAAAAGAGAATTGTTGCAGGAGAAGAATTTTTAGATTTTATGGAGTCTTTGCATAAGGAAGTGAATTTGAGGTTGTAACAAAGTAATAAGAAGTATAAGGAGAATGCTAATCAGTCTAGAAGACATCATGATTTTCAAGTTGGTGATGAGGTGATGGTTTATTTGAATAAAGGAAGATTCCCAGTTGGAACATAGAGTAAGCTGAAGATGAAGAAATTTAGACCTTGTAAGATATTGAAGAAGTTTGACAATGGTAATGCTTATGAAGTTGAGTTACCTAATTACATGGATATATCTCCTATATTCAATATTGTTGATTTGTTTAAGTATCATGAGTCAGAGGATGAAGTTGTCATATAAGATGATTATCCTAAGATGCAGATTGAAGAAATTGAGCAGATATTAGATCAGAGAGTTGGCCAGAGCACAAGAGGAAAATATTATTATGAAAATTTGGTGAAGTGGAAGAGTAGACCTATTGAAGATGCTTCATGGATTTCTCAAATTGATTTGGATTCAGCTCAGGTTGGGACATCTCAATGATTCAGGAGAATCATTTCTTTAAACCTCGATTGTTTGGTCTAGGAACATCCTGGGTTTCCTTGTTATCCTACTCAATTTTGTTCATTTTTCAAATACTTGCCGACTTTCTATAGCACTTAGTTGGTGCTGAGTTATTGTAGTACTTAGTTGGTGCTGAGTTATTGTAGCACTTATTTGGTGTTGAGTTACTATAGCACTCTTCATGTGTCGAGTTATTGTAACACTCTTCATATGCTGAGTTACTATAGCACTTAGCTGGTGTCGAATTACTATAGCACTTAGTTAGTGCCAAGTTACTATAGCACTCTTCATGTGCTGAGTTACTATAGCACTCCTTCACATGCTGAGTTACCTAGTGTATACCGAATGACTCTTCATGTGCCAAGTTACCCAATGTATGTTAAGTGTCAGTATTTGGACGTGATTTATACAAGCCAACTTGTGGGATTTATTTCATTTGCAACATTTATGTTAAGATCTTTTCTTGGGATGAGTCTAGACTATTGTTGGGTCAGCCTTCCTCTTATGTAATGATTCTAGAATGATCCATAAGTCATTTTGGAAAATATATATAAAGTTTTTTGGCTTCAAGCTAGGTAAGTTTTTAAGGAAGAAGATTAGATAACAGAACTGAATGTGCAAATTTGGTATTGGAACTTTGTAAGTGAATGCATTGTAATTAGCTATAATCCAGAAGGCCTTACAACTAGGCATGTATGAAGATGTTTTGATGAATCAATAAAAGTATTTCACTCTTCTTCCTCGTTTGGTTGCTATCCCTTGTGTTTAGTTTCATTAGTTTAACTCATGTAGGCTGGTTTGGATAGCTGGGTGAGCTTTTGGCCCTAGTTATTTACCCTTTTCCTACATCAATTTATTTTCTAGTGTTCTAAGAACTATTGATAAAATAAAGGAAAAGGAAGAGTGGAAAAATGAACTGGATGAATTTTTTTTTTAAAGAATGAATAATGTAATAAATGAAACTAGGCAATTATTATGGGCAATAACAAATGAGGAATTGGTTAAAGTGTAGTTATTTTATAGCAGCATCAAAAAGATTTTGTTGAAATAGAAGAAATTGGAAATTCTTTAATAGCTATACAAAGCGAGATCCTAAATTTTGACTAGCTTGATGACACTATTTACAATTAGTGGAAGGCATAATTCATGTCTACAAAATAGATGGTAGAATGTGATGAGGTAGAAGAAGATGTAGATGTAATTGTTACCTTAATAGTTGATGATGAAGATAAGGAGAACCCCCAAGTTAAAGTAAGCTTGCAATTTACTGAAGAGGATACATCACTTTCAAGCCTGATAGCCACTTACTCTGAAGATTTAGAATGATAAGAGAAACAAATCATAGAGTTTTTATTGTTCCAAGAGATTTAATAGAAAAGAGGGCCTACCAAAAGAATGATGTGATGTATAAGTCTTTCTATTACACACAATTTTATCTTTTTGTGATAGTTTTATGTAATTTTTCTATTTATAAAAGGACACCTATCAATTCTCTACGCCTTAAGCTTGTTGCATCTCACATTATATAAGTGAGATTCCAGGGCTAGAGAGGGGTCCAATTTCTAGTATAGTTTGAGTTTATTTTGAATATAGTTCTATCTGGTTATGATAGAAAAATTCACGATGTATCTTCGCTATAATTTTTTTGAGAATACATTGATAGCATATGATCTTTGTGTCTGTTCAGAGTCATTCTCAGTCTTATTGCAATTGTTTACAATTTTTAAAGAAAATTAATACAAATTTGAACTGTCCTCATATCTATTCTTGCTAAAGTTTTTCTCCTTTGTTACTATCTAGTTATTTGGATATTGTATGAGTCAAGCTTGTCCAATTGAATGCAATTCACTTAGGTTATATGTCAATTCATTATTGCTATTGATTCAAGGAATTGTGTAAAGGCTTTAATGAAGTTAAGGGGATTGCTATGATTGTAGAAAGGATGTTTGTAAGAATGAATTCTAGTATGCAACAAGTTAGATCTATAAATTGCATTAGACTTTGAATCCCAATGGAATATGCACTAATTTGAATGGTTTAGTCTATAGATAGGTAGACCATGAATAAGTATCAACTCTAAAATGAAAATTATCTTTATTTTACTTTTTTTTTAAACTTCAAAGATTGTCAACACTTTTTTGTATGTATATTTTTAGATTTGGTTAGCTGCTATGATTAGAAATATTTGGAAATCTGAGAAAAATTGTAACCAAATATACTTGGAAGGTATATATATCATCAGAAAGTAACAACAAATGAATAAACTATGTATATGCTAGAGGTATGAGATGAGAATAAAAATGAAACTAATAGGATTCTCACACACTAGAATCTAGTATGGAGTATCCCCTAGGTATACCCACCTTTGTCTTGTAGAGCCTAAAGAGTAGAAAGCCAGTCTAGGCTTTGTTGAAGTTGGTTACAAATAATATGCAACCATTATTATTGATGGGACATAGCTAATCCTTCGATTTGTGAGCATTATTATCTTATTATTTAGCCTTTTTTATTCAATAGATGAAAAACACCAATAGGTAGAAACATCCATGCAAGATCTAAACTTGTTCTTACAAGCCCACAAAGCAATCTCCTTATTTCTGAAGCGTCAGCTACTAGCCTTTCAAGAAGTTTTCTCTTCTACCACACCATCGTCTCCAAGTTGGATGATAATGAACCCTTACTTATATCCAAATCCATAGGTTGAAATATTCCATTAAAAATTAATTTAATCCCTTACATTAAATAACATTAAATATTTGCATAAGCCACTAGTCGAGTGCAACACTCATTAACTACCCACAACCCAAATTAATTTCCAAAAGTTTGCTCATAGATAGCTTAGGAACCACAGGGACCAAGACTAAACCGAGTGTCAAAGCATCCACATTCCTTTAAGCACAACCGAGCTCCAACAATGAGTGAGCGAACTTAGGAAATACTTCAGCTAGACTATGTAGACCAAGCCGAGCTTCCTAGTGTAAACTAAGCCATAGTACACATTGATTCCTCCAAAAGCAACCAAGATAACTTGGGAGACACTACTACATAGGTCCTAATGTAAACTAAGATTATAGTATCTTCTAAGTTCCTCCTCCACATACCAATTTCAAGGTCAAACCATACCACCCTATAAGATAGCTAGCAAGCCTAGATTGCTTGTGCATCAAAAATTATGATTGATTGCATGATAGGAAAAAAGGAAAGGACATATTTTTTAGTACAAAATGATGCAATACAATTTGATGATTGGGACCATTGAGTCATATTGGTGTACATGAGAAGGAAAAATAATCATGCATGATTTACATAGTTAGTTGGACCTCAAGAATTCAAGAGAATTGGACCAATGAAAATATAACTAAATTTATTATTGGTAATATAAATTTATATTAACTAAAGACCTAAAAAAATTAATAATCCCACTTCCGCATGAAACTCTTTCTATCTATACTTTGATATTTAAAAATCCCAAATTTCTAGGGAAAATCACATTGAATACGAATACAAATTACTGAAGTTAATTAAATTAGGTTAACATTGTTAGTTTTGGTTTCTACAATGACAAATTTAAGCTCAAGCCAACAATATGGTTGACAGGAGGAGTTTTGGTTTCCCATCCTTTGTTTTATACTAGGCCCTAGTCAAGCATTTTTTAGTTCCATCAAGTGGGGGAATGGTTATTGTGGCTAAAGATTGGGAACATTCTCCTTTATGAGAAAAGCTCCACAATGTAATCAACTAGACAATTTTGAGAAAAGTAGTTACATACCTATTCAATTTTGTACCAAGGAAGCTCTTGGTCTTCTCGTAGGTTCAAACATCTATACTGTCATGCCCAAATCTTGAGGGAAAAAACACACAAATATTTTTTTTTAAAACTTACTAGGTTCACTACGGTTTAAGAGTTGATTTGTAAGATTAGATTTACTATGCTCATCCTAAATTTATAATCATGTGAAGAAATAAATTGATAAAGTTAAATTGTCATTATTAAATTTGTAACTCCATTTAGTTCTCTATCATATTAAGATTTCAATGATATATTTAAATCATTTGAAGAACAATATAAATTATTTTTAAATTTAACTATGTAGAATGAATCACATTATCTTAGTAGTCTAACATAACTTCTTATGTTTACAAACATTATGATTAACTTTCTTATCATCTAAACTACATTTACATTTAACAAAAAAAAATTACAAAACATTAATTAAGAGTTTAACATGAATCGATTTGCAAAAAGAATATCACAAACTACATTTTATTAATCAAATTAAAACTAATTAATATTTATAAACTAAAACTAAACTAATTAACTAATCTCTACAATTAGCTTTAATACAACCGAGATTCAACTTAATAATTACTAATTACTAGCACAATAATACTAAATTACTTCTTTTAACAAATTGAATCAACCAATCATTACTTAAACAACATATTATACTACTAATGGAAACTAAATTTCTAATTACTATCCAATATTTAATCGATTTGAACACTAAAAGATCAATTAAATTTAACTATTCAACTTGTGCTAACTACATATAAAAACTTTAATCCAAAAATCTAATTCACCTTTGATATACACATACAATAGAGGTAAACGTTATCATCAATTATACTACATACATTTAAACTTAAAATTTTCTGTAACATCCTTATAGAAATCCAATTTATTAATCTATCATTTACACTTAGAATTGACGGTTAGAACTAATTCAAATAAATCTAAATCTTTATTTAAAACTATTATAAATTGAAGTCGACATTAATAATGTTGATCTTGAAATCAACCTAGCTAACTCACAATTTTGATAAAACTAATTAATAACATAAAAATAAAATATGACTATAGCAACGAATAACTATATTAGAACTAAATAACTTAAACTATATTAATAAAAAAACTACATAGAACATTAACTAGCTAACACATGCTCATTATAACTTGAGTTTATATTAATTAGTAAAACACTAAAATTACTTTAATTAAAATATACAAATTTCAAATTAGAACTTTTAACTTGGAACCAATTTAAAATCTAACCACTAAGTTATTATTCTATACTAACAATTATACTAACACAAATGAATATTATACTACTTTCTAATAGAACAAAATTAGCTATTAATCTAAGTAAATAAATTAATGTTAAACTTATTAAAACTAATAATAATCCTAACTTCTAACCAACAACTTATACTAACCCAATCTACTAACTCCCTAAACTAACCTATGAAACTTACTGACCAAGTGGCCTAGCCACCACTTGGCTTCCTTCCATCTTATCCCATGCTACCAATGAGTTTGCACACTGACAGTGGCCTATCAAGGTAGACAAGACCACTTCCTTACCTTGTGTGTGCGTTGGTCAACTCAAGGAAAGGGGCGATGAAATAAAATGAGTCAAGGGATTAGAATAAAAAATCCCATCTTCGAAAGAAACCAAGACCCTTTAATGTGCAAGGATCTATGTACCCTTCCTAGGCCTCTTCACATGATCCAAGGCCTACATAGTGTCTTGTCTTCCTCCCAAGTAGATGGTGTACCTAGGAAGACAAGGTTGAATAGAAGGATTTGGTAGTAAGTGTCCTAACCTTAGCATTAAACTTTGTTCTGTTTTTTTGTTAAAACATACTCAAACCTCCTCCAAGTTTCCAACACCTGCTCTCTAGGTAGTAATGATTTTAAGCAAGTGGTTAGCCATAGGATTTAGGAAGATACAATGGGAGTTAAGATATAAAGTAAAGTAGTTGGCATTTTAGGATATTTGTATATATATATACACCCTCTTGCTAGAATTTTAAAATTTATAATAAAAATTCATAGAGAATATTCTCTATCACAACATGGGCATAAATTATTTTTCCCATACAAAATCTAGAGAGCTTTTTAGCTCCTAGATGCGCACATTCTTTTTTTCCAAGCAATTATTTTTCTTTGTCCCCTTCTTTTGTTTTAAGTTTAAAATTTCAACAAGGGAGTGTGAATACATATATCTTCTAATAGAATCTACCATTCGCATATTTTACAAGATGGACGAATACTTCATTTAATCAATAACGGGAGATTTGTTGTATCTCCTAATATATATGAAATTGGATTAAGAATACAACATAACGAATTTCTTCCTTAACATAAATAGACTTGAACATCGCATAATCAAACACATCCCACGTTATCCATTTCATGTTACACACATCCATTAACTTAAATAACATAAGTAAACAATGCAAGTAAGTTGTTCAATCTTTTCTCTCTTATTAATCAACCTGGTTCAAGGCTCCATCAAGAAAGAACTAGTAAGAAAACTCAATGTCTTTGTCAATACATCAAAATTCAAATACATTTTACATAAATTTTAATACATTTTACATAATATTAAAATTCAAATGAAATCTCGTCTAAGACCTTCACAAGTGCTTTCTTCCATTATCTTCAATTCTTCAAGGAAAACAAGGAGAAGAAAAGTGCTAACCTAGGGTGAAACATCACAACATCAAGAGCAATTCAAGCATACACCCCAACCTAGTTTTACACAATGGGTCCAAACATAGAACCTGACTAGGGGAAAGGTAGATTTTTCCAATGGAAGATGTCAATCACCATACCATAACATAGCCCTTTTGGGGCTTAAAACTTCACGAACTTCCATTCTTCTACAAGGCCCTTTCAAGGCTATTTCCACAAGGATTTTCATTCTTTTCTATATTCAATAATTCACAATATCAAACAAGATATCTGATGACAAGTAGGAGCCCATACACCATACCCTCTTTCCCTCCTCTCACTATGAGAGGAGACTCTACACCATTGAGTTGCAACTAAGGCCCTTTCCCTGTACATGGCCACTTCTTCCCTATCCAATGGTGAGAAATGCCAAAACAATCCCCATGAAATCCCCTCAAAAACAAAACCTCAAGACAAGCATGATAATACATCAAGAATAAGATAAAATCCCTCCAAATCAAACCCAACACACAAGCAAGCAATACAAAGAACAACTCAATGCCTTATGCATGATTCAAGCATGAACAACATGAAGAACAAATCCAAAAGATTGAAAAAATCCTACCTTCACAAAATGTTATGGTAAAATGGTAAGTTGAGAAGAGCTTTTTCCTTTTCTTCCTTCAATCTTCAAACTTTCTCTAAAACTAGAGATTGGGTAACAACCTCAAAACTACTCCAGAATGCCTCTAAGTATGATCCCTAAATCAACTAGACTTTAAGAAAACCTCAAGATGGAGTTTGAGTCTTCAACTCATGTAGGATACAATCAATTGTCGCAATCAACCAAAAGTAGGGTTTTTGAGTGGCCCTAAAAGTCAACCAAAGAGACTAAGGTGTTGGAAAGTGCTCCCCACCCATATCCTTACCCCTAGGGTACTTAAATTTAATATTTTTAGGCCTTAAATACTTTGTAGAACACAACAAAGCTAGGAGAATTTTAAGACCAATTACAACCTTCCAAAGAAGACAATGCAAGATAGCATAAAATTAACAAGTGGTTTAGTTTCATCTTTCCATTGAGTTTTCCTGGCTAAATTTCTTGCACACTCATTGCACACATTAGTAGATCAAGAAATCACATGCATTACGTAAATTATATATCAGAAAAATCATATAAATTAAAGCATCCATTTTCTAATAATCCATTGTTTATCTCATTTTGTTCATTAAAATTGGAAAAATCAAAGTGTTAGTTCTGCATTCATTCACTTCATCATCATACACATTCATAAATTATTAAATGATGAGATCAAATATCTAAAATTAAAACATCACACAACATGAAATAACATAACTTATTCATTAATTTAGATTAAGGTACCAAAATAATCATCATTAGTCATGCATATACCTAATCATCATAACAAAACCAAGTAAAGAATATTGAACTACCTGAGGCATAAAACTTGATCATCAATATATCAAATCAACATCCTCATTATTAGGTGAAAACACTTTGTACCACCGTTAGTAAAAATCAATATTTTAATGAGTCGAGGTGATGTAGTAGTTCTTGACTCACTAAGTGTCTAAAACATGAATGAAACAAAAATTCTTAGTTTCTTTTAGGACAATCATAGTATAAACATTTCTTTACATCCATTTCAATCTCCTATGATAGTTTGAACAAAGAATTCATAGTAGATAGTTTCATACAAGGAGGGTCCTTACATATGCACAAAAATTTGACCTAAAAGAGCTACTTCTCACAGTAGCATTTATACATCCCTATGTAAAAGTCTATGGAAATGTAGGAATGGCATCACAAATGTCATCTCTGATCTCTGTTAGTCATTTCTCTACTATACACAATCTAGACATGATCATTGCTAACACTTCTCTTGAGCTTGATCAGTACTCACAAAGTGAAAAATAAGTTTTGTTTTTCACTTTTTTCTTTCTTTATAATCCTGGTACCTCAAACTTTCGACACTAAACATAAAGAACATAAGAAATTTGACAATAAAATTAAGGAACATCAAAATTTTGACACTAAACTTAAGGAACATTAAAATTTTGACCTTTTGGGGATCATTCAAAAAATTACTTAAACTTAGACAAAGTCATTCCAAGGCACATTAAATGAAGTAAAGCTTGGGATACATCTAAATGAAACCTCATGGAGGATAGTTTCAATGAGAAAGAGGAGAGAGGAAGACTTGAGGAGAATTAGTGAAATGATATTGAGATATTCTAAAGAAATAGAAAAGGCCATTTGGGATGGAGGGGTCAAGAGTTATGCAGTTTTCTCTTGATTGTTTGGGTAGGAAATGTCTTCTTAAAATATGTCAACATCAGTGGGTCAAATTTCTTTACATATTGGCAACCATTATCATACCATTTTACATTAATTTACGATGTAATGTTAAATCAAATGTATTTGATTTTGAAATTCTATGTTGTATTTGTGGAAAAGCATGTAAAAACTAATAGGGACTCAATCATAGTGATCTCTTTATCATTTTTATTTACTTACTTCTAAGTTTCTATTATTAAAAGAGCATAAAATAGAAATTTATGTAATAATATCCTATCATATATATTTTCTATGTATAAGAACTATAATAGCCTACTAATTACCTTTTAAACTAGGGACACCAATCTCACTCATTTACATTGTTCTTTTCCTCTTCTATTGCTTAGATTAAATGATCTCTTCCTCCTCAATTTCACCTTCTTTAGTGTGGCTATTCTTGTCACTAAACTATTACCAAACGATTTAAAAAACTTCTTTCCACAACCTTGTCAACATTGAGGTTACTTTATATGGGCTCCTTGTTTGGTAAAATCTAGAAGTCGTTCTTGTAAAATGTCTTGGTTATCCACTATAATAATTTTCTTTTTTGCTATAGAACACTTTCTAAGAAATTCAAAGGGAAAGCTATTATAATGATTGGGAGTGCATTTTTTTCTATTTTTTGGACAAATTACTATTAAAAAAATAGTGTTAAGATAGTAGTAAGGAGAAAGTAATAATGATTTCCTCTATAGAAATATGAGATTCTATGTTTTTTTTCCACTTTGTGTAGGAAAATAAGAGGAGAAGTAGAAGATTGTACAGTTCCATTTTTGTTTTTCATTTTATCATCTTTACATGCATGAATATATTATCTTAGAAGTGGAAAATATATTTGTATGTGAATAAACTCTTTTAACTACATATAACAACTACTAGTAGTTATAGTAGTAGTTATAAGTTATTAATTAACCATTTTCTATACTATATATTATTGTTTTCAATCACTAATACGATACCAAATGTTCATATTCTATTTCTCAAATATGTTATTAGAGAAAGAAGAATTATGTTGGACTAATCCCCACTATCCACCTTAGTAATTCATGACATGGTTTAATGGCCTCATGTCTCTTCTAGAAGTCTACTAGTTTTATCAAGTATAAATAAGCTGATATTTTAGTACAACAACAACCACTAGCTCTAACAAGTGGTAGCAAAGCTTGGTTATAGGTTTAAATAATCCTATGTTCTTCATGACTATATATTGTTTATCCAAATATTCATTGTGACAAATCTTTTATATTTAATTTTGAAATTACTCATATGCATGTTAATTTCATCTATATATTGGAAGATTAAGAGATCAATAGAATCCTCTTTTAGTAGATTTTAAAATTGAAAATAAAGCCTACAAGTGTTTTGAAAGGGAATGGAAATTCTAAATGGAAAATTTGTTTAGTTTTTCATACTTCCTCTATCAAAGTATTGATAGCATTATGTATTAAAAATTAAAATATATATACAAAAGTTTATATGGTTAGGGGGAATTGCTTTTAGAAAATTTTATAAAATATAAATATAAATGTGTGTGTGTGTGTGCACACGTAAAATTTTGGAGGAGGTGGGGTTGTTGGTCTCAGATTGATTTTGACAATTGAGCATCAACACATTGATGAAGAGGAAGACGATGATGAAGAAGAGAAAGATCAAGGGCCACTTTCCTTAACCAAAGGCATGGGAGAAGATGTAGAAGAGCAAGAAGGTGCTGAGGAGGAATAGCAAGCCAAGGAAGCGCCTAAGGTAGAGCCAAAGTAGAGAAAACCTCAAAAATAGTATGTAGCTCAACCAAAATGCAAGAAGACAACCAAGCCAATCCCATAAAAGCCTACTACAAGGGAAAGTGCAAGAGCCACAACACAGGAGGCCAAGGAGTAGGAAAAGAAGAAGGCTACTTAGTAGGAAGGTCCAGCCAAGAAGAAGCTAAGAAGAAAGTATGTTGCACCTCCTAAATCAAATGAAGAAAGAATAGAATCTAATGACATTGGCCAATTCAAAGTAGTAAGTCACACCACTAAGTCTAATATAGAAAATATATTTGATAACATTAGAGATAATGCAGACTTGTCTAGCTTAAAAAGCATTGATTTTAATAAGTAGACTAGAGAAGAAAATAACATAGTTGAAGAGTCAGTCTACACTATGATGGTCAAGTTCAAGAACACTCCACTTGAACTTGAAAATTTAATGCGTATGGAGTTATATCCCATTGTAGAAAATAAATGGCATTTTTGCCTCAATATGGAAAATGAAATAAGAGAGTCAACATTGGCTCGAGTAATGCTTGAACTCACTAAAGGGAAAATTAGCAAGGCAAATAAGAAACATGGGAGAAAAATTACACCCAAGTATAAAGACTTTGGTATTCTAAAAAATAAAATTGAAGATGTTGTCAAAAAGTCTACTTGAATGTGAAATTTAATTCTTGGCCTCACAACTGTGAGAGAAGGAGAGGTAGATCCCTTTGAAGGGAGAAATAATGGAGAAGAGGATGAAAATGATAAGGAAGAATAAAGAGAAAAAGAAAAGGCAGATGATACAATGGAGGAGGGAACACAAGAGGATGATATGGCAACTGCTGAACAATAAAAATTAGAACAAAGTGTGCAAGACACACAATTGCCACCACCAAATCCTTCAAATGTAACTCCCAACCCTGTAGATACAATAACTATACAATATATTTCTAACAATTCTGATTAGAACATAAATCCACTAACTATAGAGGATCTTAAAAGGATTCTTCACCAGTCTACACTACAAGCTCAATTGTGTACAAATCCACTCTTGGTGAGTGTGGAAGAACAACAAAAAGTTGTAGCTGATATCACAAGGGATAAGGTGAATGCACAAGAACCACCTTCTTATATTGTAATAACTACAAGTGGATGACCAATAGTGCAAATAGCAGTAGACACATCTGCAAAGGTTTACTCCATAGTACTAGTCACTACAACTGCCAAGGAGCTAGCAAGGGAACAAACAAGATAGATGGATACCTCTATCTCTATAGAAAAAGAAAAAGGTGTATCCCAATAGATCACAATAATTAATAAGGAAATATTTGAAGAGGACAAGGAAAGTGATAAGGAGAAGGAGAAAGAAACAATACAAACATTGAGAAATTTCCTTACAATAGCGACTCCAACTGGAACATCTCAAACACCAACCACTGAAGCAATACCACTTCAAATTTGAGCACTAGGCTCAAGCTCTAAAAACATAGCAAGGGTACTTCACTATGGAGATCCTACATTAGATGCAGACATATTCATCCCCAAGTATGACTATGAAACCATGAACATTGAACAGATAAATGAAGTGCAAGAGGCACTGGAAAAGAAATAGAACTAGGAGATGCTGAGAAATGAGTACAAACAAAGGAAAACATTAATTGAGACAAAAGACATCTTTCTGTTGGAATATTCAAATGTGGAACGAGTACTTATAAGAGGGAGGGGTGAATCAGAAGTACAAAAATTTGTCCTATAAAACTTTTATGTGGAAATAAATTGCATGCATGTAAATACATTAAGTAAACATGAAACTAACACATGCATCAATAACACATAACAGCTGAAATTTGTAACCCAGAAACCCTCCAGGAATAAGAAGGTAAAACTAGGGTGGGGATGATACCCACAAAAATTACTGCAGCAATATTGTTTAACCATAAAGGCTTTACACTATGTCAATAGTGACCTGGTTAGAGGATTTACAAACACTTAACATGAAGTGTCACCCTGTTAAAGGATTTAATCACCTATCTCTAGGATCAATGAAATAGTTGTTAAGCTAACCTATCACCATAGGATTTCCATGCTAAAACAATGGCTAGAAAGTATTAGGTAAAATGAACCTGATAGTTTACAATCCTTGATTGCTGAATGTTGGCTCTATTCTACTTCATCTGATCTTGATCCTTTGTGATCTGATATCTTTTGCTTCTAAAAATAGTATATCAACCACTCTATATCTTCTCCTCTATATCATCATCTTCATCATCTCCTTCTCTATCATGTCTTCTCTATGAGATATCGTCTTCCTTATAAAGACATTCGAGGATTTAGGGTTAGGTCTAGATCTAAGATCCATATTCAATCTTCATTTCCACTTAATACTTATCTTTTGCTGATTGGTTCCATGCCTTTATCATTTTTCTTATTGGCTGCATGCAAATTACATAGGAAATATAAAATATTCGATCTAATCATTAAATCCTTCAATATTTCCTTATGTCGGCCGTAAAGACTATTTTCATCATAGTTTGTGCGATTCCAAACTCTTATGCTGATATCCTGGATTAGTCAGCTCCTGAAATATTTCTCTTGCTCGACACGTGCTGTTCTACTGAGTTACTCAATACTTACACAAAACTGTGTTACTCAGCATCTAAACTTTACTCGGCACCTGATCTTCACTCGACATTTACACTTTACTCGACACCTAAGATTACTTGGCATCTATTGCACTTGGCACCTATTCTTGATCTTGGCTAAGTCTGTTGACACTCAGTTGTCAAATTTATTCTCTAAGCTAACAATCTCCCCCTTTGACATGAGTGGCAAAAACACTTAACCCATGTGACTCAGTAATTAATCCTTCATTCAAACTTTGCTTCCCAAAATTTGCTTTCTCCCCCAAAATTCCAAAATTTGCTTTTCTCTGCTATCTCCCTGTCAAAATTTCAAAATTGGCTATCTCTGCTATCTCCCCCTTTTATTATACTTACTCCCCCTTTTATTATGCTTATCATTTCATTCCTGTACTCAACTTCTTTCTTTAATTACTTATTCTCCCCCTTTTTTGACACTTATGTCAAGGGTCTTTACAATGAAATGCCATATTTGGCCAAAAATGTGCTATTTACTTGAAGGAGTATCTTCAGAGCTGCATCCAAATTTGCTAATGCGATATCTAATGTCTTGTGCTGGATGGCAATCTCTGCTGCTAGGTGTACAAGTCCATCAAATGAAGAAAGATTGGGGTCTTTTCTGAGGACTGTCTCTGCATTTATTTGCTCCTTATGAAGTAATCCCAAATGAGGAGTAATTGATGATTGCATTTGTATCAATTTGGCTTTTGTAGTTGCCTCCTTTGCTGCCAAAATGGCTAGCTCTCTTTGTGTGTGAAGCGATTGGACAAAATGCTTCTCACTCTGAGCTGGATCTGTAGGGAGTTGCATACTAGAAGTTTTCAGATTGCTTTCCAAACTTAGTATTTTTTGGCTAGTGTTTTGTGTGAATGTTGAAAAATCACACAACTTGTTGTACAGGGAAAAGATGTTTCCTAGTACAATTTTAACTGTTGTAACTTTCTTTGCCAGTTCTTCTTGTGCTAGTGCTATATCACTAGATATTTTACTATTTACTTTTCCTTGGAACTTCTTTTCTGACCATTCAAGTAATTTTACATTTGTTTCCTAGTCTTCATTAGTCACCTGGTCAACTATATCAGAAAGTTGTTCCATGATTGGTCTTGACTCATCTAGAGATTGTAAGCAAAAAGCTTCTGTGAATATGTCTTTAATTTCATTCAATGTATGCTTATGCTTGTATTACTTTCTTAGTGCTTCTTGTCTCCTTTTTTTGTCTAGTGCACTCTGAATTTCATTAATCTTTTCTTCTGTAAGAGTGCTAGATTCATAATATGGGATTTTAATTTCTTCATCAAGCTCAGGAACTCCATAGTGAAGTCTCCTGACTGCTTTTGATGAACTCGAGCCTGGTGTTCTGATTTTCAGCTGTAATCCATCTATGCTTGGCTGCTGAAGAGTTTGTGTTGGAGTCCCAGATTTGGGTAATGTAACCAGTGATTGTATTGCAGTCTCCTCCTTTTTCTGTGTCTCTTTTTCTTTAGCTTGAGTATCCCCTTTTTGAATGCTAGATGGGGTTGAACTTGGTGGTTGTTCAGATTTTTCTTTTGTTTCTCCTGCTGCTATACTTGGCACTTGGAGTGTATCAGTACTTATACTTGGTGAAGGTGGTGGTGGAAGGAATAGAATACCAGTAGTTTGTGTGATCAAAGGTGGCATTTGTGCTTTTACCCTTGCTTTTGCTTTGACTTCTGGATTCTGTAATTCATCAACACTGACCAATATAGGATTTGAACTTAATTTTGCTACTAAAAATGATTGGTCAAGGATTTCCAAATCCTCTGTAGTTAATGGATCGATGTTTTGAACTAAAATTTCTATAACATCCTTTATTTTTATGAAATCTGTAGGTGTGATGGTGGCATGAGGAGGACTAGGAGGAGATACCTGTATGTCTTGTATACTTTGATCTTGTGGCTCAGCTGTATCTTTCTCTTCCTCTTTCTCCTCATTGAGTGCCTCTCCTTCCTTTTCTCCTTTACTCTCCTTCTCCACTAGTTTCTTCTCTTTTATTTTTGATGCTCCCTTTTCTTTTATCTTGGCAATTGCTTCTGCCTTATATTCCTCATTATATACATCTTCAATCTTCTTGTAAACTATTTTCCACAATCTTGTCGATTTGGTAACTACCTCTTCAATTTTATTCTGTAGAATACTGAATTCTCTATACTTGGGAGTGAATCTATTATTATGCCTTTTTATGGCATTTATTATTTGATCTCTAGTCAAATCAGGCAATAATCTTGCCAATGTTGACTCCCTTATTTCTTTTTCCATTTGTAAACAAAAATGCCATTTATCCTCTATGATTGTATACAGTTCTCTCGGCATAGAGTCATATAATTCTAGAGGTGTGTGCTTATATTCAACCATCATAGCATACACAGACTCCTCTAATTTATTTTTCTCTCCTTTGGTGAGCATAGAAAAATTCAGATTCTTTAATCCTTTCAAATCATTATTTCTAATTTCTGTACATAATTTATCAACATCAATCTGGGGTATTTGTCTTACCTCTTGAGATTGACTATTGTCTTTTGACATTGTTTCCTCCTCATCTGTTTCAGGCTGGGGAATGAACTTCCTCTTCTTTGACTTAGCAGCAGTCTTCTTTGAGTCTTTCTTCTTCCCTGTAGCCTCTTCTTTTTCTTTTTGAGTTGTGGCCCTTATGGTTGGTCTTTTTGGTGCTGGGGCAACTACTTTCCTCCCCTTGGATTTAGGAGCAGATGGAGTTGTGGTCTTTTTCTTGACTGGTGCTTCCTTGGCTACTTCAACCTCAGCACTTTCCTCTTTGTCTCCTTCTGACCCTTGAGTCTGATCCTGAAGTTTGTCTTGTTCTTCTTCAATGACTTCTTCTTTTTTAATTTCATCTCCTTCTTCTTCTATTGTCCCTTCTTCTTCTACACCAAACTTTCTTTTGATTTGTCTTACCATTTTCTCTTTCTTCTTTACCATTGAAGCAGTCTTCAACTCTGTTATTATCTTTGATTTGACAACATCATAAGTTCCAAAGATTTTTGCATTTTTGTCTACTTCTTCTGCAAGTAAGGCTGTTATTGCTGCAGAGGCTTGATCAGCATCAAGTTCATATCCTAGTGGCCTAAGCCATCTTATTCTAGGTATAACTGCTTGCACATAAGTATAATCTATATCTACAAGAAAGCAAATATCTTTTTCATATTTCTTAGTCATTGAAACTAGAATTCTCATTCTTTGTTTCATGGACTTTTTGAAGTCCTCAAAATAACCAGTCATTTGGGCATCAAAATTTTCACCCATCTATTCAATGTATCCATTAATTTGTTCAACAATTGTTTTGTTTGGATTCCATTTAACTTTCCCTATAGAAGGAAATTCTTTCATCAGATAGAAAAACATACATATCAAAACTGATCCAAATTTACATTGAGCTCCTTTGCTCTTCCTTATAGCTCCCAAATTTTCACTAATATGTTGAAACATGAGCTCTACCAGATCATAAGTGTGATCCCTTTTTATTATCTTGTATGAAACATCAACTGCTATACAAGGTACACTATTTAATCTACTTGATTGATAGAATTTGTGTGAAATAATTCTTACAACAAAGTCTAGTAGAGGATCAGTGACTGTGTCGATAGTCATCCCTCTATTGTTCCATTTTGCACCTGTATTTCTCTCAATTACTTCGCTTTTGTCACTTTGCAGGGTCTTTGGCCGATCTAGGGTTGGAATACCAATAACCCTATGAACGATTTTCTTGGTGAATTTTACTGGCCCTGACTCTAACCAAAAAGCTCTGTTATGTATTCGACTCAAAACTATCCGTACCCATTATGTTTTGAAGACAGTCGAAAATGCTAGGGTTTTGGTTAATCCTTTTCTTTCTACAATGGAAAACTCATTTTTAAGTACTTTATTTTCACATAATTTATCATATGCACTATGAATTTCTAAGTCTCCTATGGCACCAATTTTACAATTATAGCATCTGCGAACATCTTCTACCATAACAACTTTATCCGGAATAACTGATAATGCACCTGCAGGATCATTCTTGTATGCTACTTCAGGTATGGGCTTAAATTCAGGTTGTTTTACTTCATTGCTGACCAACTGAACTTCATGGCTTTCTAAACCCTTGGTGGTTCCTGACCCGGATGCCATTGTTTTCCAAACTAGGGTTTTATAATTCAAACAAGTTTGTGAGACCTATGTAGCTTGGCACTTAAGAGAAATACCTTGAATCGACGAGATCGTTGTTGGAATCTTTCACGAATTACTTCTGAACTTTTCTTGATCTTCTCCGCTCCTTTTTCGGCTTTGCTTCTGGATCGCTATGCGAAAAACTGATTGAAATCGTGATAATATACCCTGATTTCATTGCATTAAATGCTCAACTGCCAACTCGGCTTCTGAAGAAATTTCAACCTAACTCGGCGTCTACTAAATTTCCTTTCTACTTGGCTTCCATTGGAGTTTTTTTTTTTTTTTTTTTTTTTTTTTAACTCGGCATTGGTTATCAGCTCAGTCGCTGTTGGGAGCTCAGCATCTGTTTTGAGTTTTGAAAAGGTAGCTCGGCATCAACATTTAGTTTTCGTCTTGACATCTTGTTTCATGTAGATTTATACTTTGAATTGCTTTTTTTTCTTGGGACAGATGTTTGATATAACTTTGTATATCACTCCCATACACTTCTCATGCTTAGTTTGATGAAGTGTGATCACTTGACCCATTGGGTGAAGTGATCCCTTCACTTGATGTATTGCACTCATCTCTCTTTTTCCAAGTCTTGTTCATTTGCCCCATTATCTTTTCAATATCAATCTTTTCTTTGCCTTTATTCTCTTCAAACTTGGGTGCCTTTGATCTTGTAGGACAGTTTTTGCTGATATGACCAATTTTCAGACAACTGAAACATGTGGTTTGGTTCAACCATCTTTTGTAGTTCCCTCTAAAATGTGTTCTTATGCAGTTTTGTGGTGTATGTCCATATTCTTGACAATAATGACAACTGTACCTGGTATTGTAATCCCAATGATGATGACTTTCTTTTCCTTCTATTTTTGCTAGTTGATTTGATGTCCACATAGCTTTTGATCTGCATTCAAATGCCCTATGTCCATACTTATTGCAATTATAACAATGTCCATCAAATCTCTGAGTCCTTATGAAATTGGATCTGCAATCTTGTGTCATATGTCCTTGCATGTTGCACTTGTGACGAAAACTCTTACTCTTGGGTGTGTTTGGTTGATTGAATCTTCTGCTCCTACACACATTAGCAGTATGTCCCTTCTTATTACAATAATGACAAGTGGGTTTAGTATTCTTACCTTTGTCACTTCTTTTTTCAGCACTTTTTGATGATTCTCCAACTTCAGTGCTATTGTAACCAAGTCCTGATGTATCATGGGCAGATCTTGGAGTTTTCAGCAACTGTTCAAAATACTTGATGGCTTCACTTGACTTGTTGAGATTTTCTGCTACCTCTTTTTCTCTGTTCAATTCATTCTGCATTTTTTCATTCTGCATCTTCAGAGTAGAGATCTCAATGTCCTCCACATTGAGTTCATGATGAAGGTTCATCATTTGAGCAAGTGTATCCATCTACATGTTTGAGATCCTTGTCAGTTCAGTACATTTTTCTTCAAGTCTGTTTGCAAGATTCCTTTTGTCATTTTCCATCATGACCTTATCATCAACTGCTCTTTTCTTTTGTTCTATAATTTCACATATCATTATGGCCTGTGATTCATGTTCCATCTTGAGAGATCTAATCTCTTCTACTTGAATTTTGTTTTTCTCCATCAGTTCTGCTATTGCTGCATCAAACTCTTTGGTATCTTCGTTGGAAAATATGTTGGTGGTATCAATTTCCTTGTAGTGTATATCATTCTCAGCTATGGCCAGATCTTTCCTTTTTTTTAATGAGTTTCTCAAATTGATTCTAAATTCCTCCAAGCTATGCAGAGCAAGTTGCACATCTATCACCTGATTTTCAATGATCTTTCCAAGTTTGAAAGCTTCCATCTCTAGATCTTTTCCTCCAAGCTGTTAAACTTTTCCTTATGAGAACCTGGTAATGCTCTGATACCAATTGTTGGAATATTCAAATGTGGAAAGAGTACTTATGAGAAGGGGGGGGGGGGGAGGGAGGGGGGGTGAATCAGAAGTACTAAAATTTGTCCTATAAAACTTTTATGTGGAAATAAATTGCATGCATGTAAATACATTAAGTAAACATGAAACTAACACATGCATCAATAACACATAACACCTGAAATTGGTAACCCAGAAACCCTCTAGGAATAAGAAGGTAAAACTGGGGTGGGGATGATACCCACAAAAATTACTGCAGCAATATTATTTAACCACTTCTGATGGTTTGCCCTATTAAAGGCCTACCCTGTTAAAGGCTTTACACTATGTCAATAGTGACCTGGTTAGAGGATTTACAAACACTTAGCATGAAGTGTCACCCTGTTAAAGGATTTAATCACCTATCTCTAGGATCAATGAAATAGCTATTAAGCTAACCTATCACCATAGGATTTCCATGCTAATACAATGGCTAGAAAGTATTAGGTAAAATGAACCTGATAGTTTACAATCCTTGATTGCTAAATGTTGGCTCTGTTCTGCTTCGTCTAATCTTGATCCTTTGTGATCTGATATCTTTCACTTCTAAAAATAGTATATCAACCACTCTATATCTTATCCTCTATATCATCATCTTCATCATCTCCTTCTCTATCATGTCTTCTCTATGAGATATCGTCTTCCTTATAAAGACATTCGAGGATTTAGGGTTAGGTCTGGATCTACGATCCATATTCAATATTCATTTCCGATTAATACTTATCTTTTGCTGATTGGTTGCATGCCTTTATCATTTTTCTTATTGGCTGCATGCAAATTACATAGGAAATATAAAAGATTTGATCTAATCATTAAATCCTTCGAGATTTCCTTATGTTGGCTGTAAAGACTGTTTTCATCATAGTTTGTGCGATTCCAAACTCTTATGTCGATATCTTGGATTAGTCGGCTCCTGAAATATTTTTGTTGCTTGGCACATGCTATTCTACTGAGTTACTTGGCACTTACACAAAGCTGGGTTGCTCGGCATCTAAACTTTACTCGGCACCTGATCTTCACTCGGCATTTACACTTTACTCGGCACCTACACTTTACTCGGCACCTGAAGATTACTCGGCATCTATTGCACTCGGCACCTATTCTTGATCTTGGTTAAGTGTATTGACACTCAGTTGTCAAATTTATTCTCTAAGCTAACACTTTCTAGATGCATTTAGCTTGTAGGCACCTAATGAAACTAAGCCCATTATGGAGCAACTATCTAGTATAGTGGACTAGGTATAAAATGAAGACCTTGATACAAATGGAAAACTTTAGAATTGTCTAAAAAGAAGTTTCAAACAAAGGTGAATGAAAGAATATCAAGTAAAACAACACTATCATAGGTGGAGCTGCCCAAGAAGATTGAAAAGGTAAACATGGTACTTGATAACATATTCTCATTGTACTCAAAATTGTGTGACCCATCAATTTTCACACAAGAAACCATCCAGCAAATAATGAGCTTAGAGAGGACTTTAAAATTTCCTACTATGTGATTTCCCAAAGATATAGCTTAGAGTAAGAAGAATTTTAATGCTACACTTCACATTCAGAAGGATCTAGCCATGTTAATATTAGATGAGGCAAATACAAGATCTAAATTGATACAAATTCAATCTGCCATAACCCCACACATGAAAATTTTACATAAAGAATTGGCCTATGCTGAAAATGTGTTAAAGAAACATTCCAATCTTTCTACATTAGATGGCCTAGTTCGCCTTGCAACAGAATCATCCATCTAGCTTAATCACTAGAAATTGTACTAGAAAACTGGAATACTACTCTCAATATAGTAATGGAGGTAAATAAATCCTTTCTGGCTAAATATTTAGTTAACGTATAGATCTTTTTGACATAAGTATAAAAATGGAGGAGATAAAATTTTGGTGATACAAATTTTGAGGTTTGAGAAATAGAAAAGTCAAAAGGAAACAATAACTACAAGGGAAGATGCGTGGAAGGGGGGTGTTTGTAATGCCCTGCCCAGAGATACTTGGAAACAAGGATGAAATACAAGCCAAGATTTTCTTTTTTACAAGTATGAATGGACATGAAAACATCATACAGGGATCACAATGATCGCAACAAAAGACTTCACCAAAATCTCAACAACCAATGAATCTCCAAACGCCACTACCAAATTGACACACACAAACAAAGCCAACAATGACAATGCACATGATGAGGACACAAGAAACAAAAACTCATCAACAAAACACCAAGCTATGGTAAAATGCAGAAACCTAAAATTTGGCTAAGCTTGAAATCCTGAAGCCTTGAAAATTGGCTAAGTCTGGATTTTAGAAGCCCTAAAATTTCCTAGAATCCATAACTTATCTGCGAGAGGTCTGAAACCTATCTCAAAAGATTTGTCACATTTATTAAAATATATCTTAAGTATAAGAAATTAAATATACGTCAACTTATACTTCAACGATATATTTTAAACCCCAAGAGACAAAACTAGAAACACGAAACAACATAGGGTCAAAAAATGCCCAAAAGGGTATCCAAAACAACTCTCAGAAAGTTTGGATCATGAAGGAAAGTACCCGTTGATGGCACATGTAGGTTTTTTACAAAAATCATGCGACACCTTTTACTAAGGGAGGGCAAAACTTCTCCTTAAGGTGTGCAACACTCTTCCAGTGTCGTATGACATTTCTCAAGAAGGTGTGTGATACTTTATAGGATTGTACAACACTTCTCAAGAAGGCGTGCAACACTCTTCTAGTGTCATACGACATTTCTCAAGAAGGTGTGCAATACTTTACAGTATCGTATGACATAGTTTGTATGGGCGTGTGGTACATTTTTATGTCACACAATGCTGACAAAATGTCACCCATAGAAACATGAAAACACTCCTAGAAGAAAAAAGCACCAAAAGTAGAGCAAAGAACCTCCACACTAGGGAGTACTAGATCCACAAAGGCTTGAGGAATGAACACTCAAGTGCAAGAACAACACAGGAAGAAGAACATAAACTACAGCAGTGAAGAACGCACTAAAATAAACATCGCAGTGAACTAAACAACCAAACTAATTGCATGGTTCCTCCCAACCGTCAATGGCATCATAAGACCATCATGGGTCCTAGCCATCCCCCACGCATAACATCCCAAGCCACCAACTAGATCGTCGATACTGTCGTAATAAGAATATCACTACTAAAAACATGCAACAATATAAGCATAAGGAAATCTAACATGCTAGTAGAAAAGCATAAGATAATCCTACAATAGATAACATCACCTATCACATGCTAAATAGCAATAAGCGACAAATATGCTAATACAACAATTCATAGCATCTAATCATATGCTAAACATCATAATAAGGGAATGCGTCAAATAAAATAGCATCATCTAAAAATGATATACAAGCATCCCAATGAAAGCATAAATCACAAGAAAGCATACTCTGGAACTCAAAGTACCAAGTGAAGACATCCAGCAATGGTCGCACTAGGACAAAAGATCATCTCTGTACACCGATCCCTACTAGTGGTGAAGGTAGCTATGCCTCCCAACCACATGGAACCCATAGGTCCACACCCATCATGCTAATGGAGATAAAGATCCATCCACAAACACACATAAAGCACAACATCCAAGGCTAACACTCACGCTAGACAGTATGATGGCTGAACTAAGAACTTAAGATAATGCAAGGAGTAAAGGTCCTGGTCAGACACTCAATAGGCTACTATGTAGGGGCTGACATCTTGGAGAGTCACTTGGCATCCAAAAGCCCAAGCTAGTATAGGTAGCTACTCTTCTCAATAGAAGGAACACAACCTAGGGCAACAACTCTTCACGATGGAAGGCGGACAACCCAGGGCAGCTACTCTTCTGAACAAAAGGTGCACAACCCACACATTTTATTATCTTGTATTTATTACCACCCAATGTTTTAATTATCACTTAATTAAAACTTCCTTTGCCACCCTTATGGGACTGAGGTCACTAGGCTGCAAGATAGAAGCCCTCTCCATATGCTAGCCTACCCTACCCATGCTCATCCTACGACAAGTGCCTCTAGGCATGCATACTTCCATCCCAACCCTAATGATCATAACTTCTAGCAAATCCACGAAAGATCGAGCCTCGCAAGTCACCCAAAAAATGTACGAGCACGTACTCATGTGTGGTGTACCACCATCATGAAGATCATAACCCAAGGACATGAATGAGAACACAATGCAAAGAAAACACTCAATTGAAAGCAACATAGGAAGGATGGATTCTACATGAATCCCAAAGCCAATAAAACCATACATCATTAAATCACTCAATTGGCCTCAATCTCAGAGTGTGGATTCTACATAAATCTCAATGATGAAACAAGACCAAACATCATGAACTCACTCAACCGGCCTCAATCCTAGAGTATGGATTCTACACGAATCCTAGCATTCACAAAACAAAAGCAAAGGTCTAAAAGAAACCATAACAGGTAACAAATCACTCAACTGAACACAAAGTTAGGAGTATGGGTGCGACAAACATCCCAATGCAACAAAAGGTGCAATAGTAGTCTAACTAATATCCAAACAGATCATCCAGGTCCACAACCCACATTGTGCCAAGAAAACTCAAAAAAACAAGGCAACACACAAAACAAGGTAAAAACCCCAAAAATTTGGAAAACTTCAAAATTAAAACCCATTTGGCCTTTGGGTTCAAAAACCCCAAAAATAAAAAAATAAATAGGATCGAACACCGTATGCAAAAATGGCCAGCATAATGGCATAAAATCCCAAACCCTCATCCCAAAAAAGTAGGGAAATGTTCATACTCACCCAACTGGGTAGAACTAGCATACAGAAACGGAGTAGAAATAATAAAACAGGAAAGCCCTACCTCACAGCCAAAAGGGAAAAATAGAAATCTGAACCATAAAATAAATATCCTGTAGAAGTAGCTAAAAATTGCGGCAATCCAAGGCTTCCTCGAGCTGGATCCAACAAGCCCAACCTTGCAACATTTCCACGCCTGTAGCTCCCACAATGAACAGAACAATAAATTCTCATGAAGAGGATTTTGGGTTTTACTCTCCAACTTTCCAATTTGAAAGTGTGAAGTGAGGAATTAAATTCCTCTTTGGATACTTATTCACTTTTCGAGTGAATAATCGATTAGAGAAAATAACCAGCCAACCTAGTTAAACCCCGAATCAACCTAAATGAAAATAGACTATTCTTATAAATAGGAATTCATCTATGGCAAAGCTACCAAAAATTAAAATAAATCAACTAAAAAGCCTGAAAACCCAAAAATACATAAATCTCCTTAATAATTTTTCGACAATGCAAACTTCTAAAAGCACAGATACGCTTACTGGTCTAATCACATAATGCAAATGAGTTCGGATTTAATTATCACCGAAATGTTTAATTTAAAATTTTTAATAAAGGATACATCGACCATATAAGGATGCCATTGGTAAAATATGAATGGCTAAATCACTAACTCCATGTGCCACTACCACGGATATAAGTCCTGCACACTAAATAACATGATCAAGTCCAATTGCATATAATAGCATAGCCGAATCAATAAATGCATTAAATCACCTAATTTACCTATTTATTTAATTATATTAAAATAATCTATTTACATCATTCACGTTCACATAAAGCATAACTACGCAGGAATGAAGTAAATAACCATATCATTAAATCCATCACATAACATAATCAGAGGTATGTCCAAACACCAAATAACCAAATATCATCATAAAACACACTGTCATCTCAAAATGGAATCGTCATGCAATGTGATTAACTGAACAACATAGTAGTCTAAAATCTATGATACTGAAATCAAAGTGTAACATCTGACCCTCGAGTCATCTCAAATGTGAACATAACATGAGTAAAAAATATCTCTCTAATCAAAAATATAACAAGGTAAATGTTTGCAGCACATTACCAAATAATCTCACATGAACAATCCATTTAATTATTTATGCATTTAATAATGATTTATTACTTTTCATTAAAAAAGCATTTAAAATACATAAGAAAACACAGTCATAAACATGACTAACCACTGCTACAAGAACCTAGTCCAGTGTAGCATGGTAATAGAACATAGTGCAATCTCTGGACACATCTCAAGGTAATCACAAAACAACCTCATGATACCACATCGATCCTCATAACCACTAGCACAAACATCAGTGAACCAAAAATCACATCATAATCTCAAAGATTAGTCAAAAGCATAATCAAAGCAACTGATACAGAAACATAAATTTGAACACCTCGATGGTGTAGACCACTTAGGGTCACAATCATGATCCCATCACAACAAAAGATCAGCAAGGTTGCATCCATTAGGATGACTTACATAAGTCAAATGGGAGAGGCACTATAGATTTAGTATAGAGTAGATAGAGAAAGAATGACAAGGCAAGGTAGAAATAAAGAGTATCAAAATCAACATGAGACAAATCTAGCACGAGAAGTTTTGGATAAAAAAAAGGCACATCAACTCAAGGGGAGTTACAAATTTTGAGGTATAAAAATATTTTGAACAATTTTGAATTTTTGTATACATGCCAAACATAATGTATATTATACTCAAAGAGATTAGATTTAACATGTATAGTTAAGTTTTTTTGACATTCATGTCAAAGGGGGAGATTTTTGGTCTCAAATTGGTTTTAAAAATTGAGCGTCAACACACTTAAAAAAATTTTTGAGTTCATGTTGAGTATAATATAGATGCTGAGTCACAATATGTGCTGAGCTAGAAATTCATCAAGTGCCAAGTCATTTAGATGTCGAGCAAATAGACAATGCCGAGCAAGTTTCAATTGTCCAATGACTAATATATGTTGAGCTAGTATATGTGTTGAGTAAACTATAGGTGTTGAGCAAGATAGAATTTCTATACGTATCGAGCAAGACAGAATCTCTATACATGCCGAGCAAGACAAAATTTCTATATGTGTCGAGAATCAGTAATCAGCAAATGTTCAATGACATAGAATTAGCATATGAGTTTGTGCCCTCACAAATTAAGATGTAAACCATTTTTGAGCCAACATATGATGAATCTTGAAGGATTAAATGATAAGACCAAATCTATTTGATTCCCTATGCATCAACATGAAACCATTTAGAAAAGTGGAAAGATTTGAGCAAGAAAGATGGATGAATCTCAATCATAGATTCATACCTAACCCTAAGTCATGAAACCTTTATAAGGAAGTTGAAACCTCATAGTTCAAGAATGCATGAGAGAGTATTCAAGAAGAAAATGCATGCAAGGAGAGAATACTAGCAAAGTTTGGAGAAAGGGAACAGGGTGAAAAGACTTAGAAGAAGGATAGCATTCTAGTATTAGTCAATAGAATAGAGTATCAACACTTCATACAGAATCATATTAGATCAAAAAGGATTAGATTAGAATGGACTAAACATTGATCTGAAATCAGCAATTGAAGGTTAAGTATTCTTGCCACTTGTCAATTCCAACAGGGGCCACCAAACCCCTACATACCCCTTTTATCCCCCCTATGGCTAGCATAGCTTGCACATGCAGACCACCTACTGGTTCTAGTAGTAGTATTCAATACTACTATATGTGGTAGCAGGTGGCTTGTGGCCACATGACAACCACCTTTTGAGGCTAACTGGTGGGCCTTAATTGCTTACTATTATTTTTTTAATTATTACTATTTTACTAAATTTAAATTATATTTAATTTAAATTATTAATTGTTAATTTTATTAATATTTAGTAATTTCACTTAAATTATTAATTATTTATTTTATTAATAAATTTTATGAAATAAATAAATAACTAATGGAAGATTAATATAGTGATTTATATAATTATTAATTAATTTAATTAAATCTATTTAATTAAGTTTAATTAATAATGGTGGTTATTTAATGAAGTTTTAAATTTATTTTATTATTATTATTAATAATAATAATATTGATTCTAATATAGTTGTAAATTATTTGACGTGGAGAGCAATAGTTATTACTTTAATAATTTAAATAATAATTACCCTTAGATTATTTTGGAAAATTGAATTAAAATCAAATAGGTGTAACTGTGCATTTTATTTGAATATAAGAATGAGTTAATTTGTAAGGGAAAATTGTGAGTGTTATCTACTTAAAAGATACATTAAAACAAAAACAAAAACCTTATAGTTAACTCAACTACAAGTTTTCAAATCAAATCTGAATGTTGTCTATTTTTTGGGTTTGGGCTGAATAGATTGTTGACCAGTTCTAAGACATCTACCAAAGGCTTTGGATTTCTGTGTTTGTGATATTATGATGTTTTGATGTCAATCTTTTCAAGCTCAACCATGGTAATGTGTTTGGTATGCTCTATGATGAGTTTTCTTATATTGTTAATTATTGTTGTTAGTGTTATTATGGGATAATGAGATGAATGCTATGACATACTCAACTTAACCATTTTGAGTCTTTGATCAGTATTTTTGGGATGCTTTCTAGTTGCTCATAGATAACTTATGTATTATTGTGAATTATCTTTTGATGCTTTCCAATCACTTGTATAGGATTGAGGTAAAATTTGTGATTCTTTGATTGATACATTTATGAGCCTAGTGTAGGTTATCTATATGTAATGTCAAAAAGTGTATGCCAGGGTAACCCATTGTAAGTTGTTCAAAAAGTGAAAACACTAAAATAAATGGGATTAAAATGAACCTAATAAGAGTCTTTGTATGTTCTCACCCATGCCTTGAGTGCTAATACAAACTAGGATGAGACTAGAGAGAATGCTTGGTTGTGACCATGCATCATTAGTATGCCTTGTCAGTACAAAAGGATATTAGTGTCACATAGTCACTAGATGATTAAGGTCAAGTTAGACTTCCATAAATAACTCTAGCATTAATTTGTGTGATGACACTTGCCCGCTTACATAGTATATTCCCTATGTGTGTTTGTGTGCCTCTAGCTCTAGATGTCAATTTATCTTGGAACGTTTGAGTTAGATTACTTTTAGGACTTCCTAGATATAGATATTACTTTTGATTTTGGGATTGATATCCTATTTTGGACTTGAGACTATCTCCTCAGTGTGGTGGGAGTGGGCCTTTTTGGTTTACCGCATAGTTGAGTGGTAGTGCTTTTTGTTAGGAATAAGGTGTCTCAACCTTGAATAATTTCTATTCTTATTATTTTTTTTATAAATGTTTTTTTTAAAAATAATGTAATTAATTATGAGCATACATGTCTAGTTGGCATGTTGATGTGTCACTCCACTTGCATGCGTCAGTATCTTGAACTGTGTGTAAGGAGATCATGGCTGAAATGGTTATGATAGATTTTTATGACACATAAGAGCTATCTTTGGAAGATATGATGATGGGTGAAGGTAGCGATACATATGACAATTTATCATTGAGTATTGTACGCTTGAGTCTCCATCTAGCACACAATGTTTGGGACATTTCCCCCCAAAAAAATTGGGTTCCTACTTTTTTGGAGAATGGTAAAATGCTAATATAGTTGTTCTTTGGAGGTTTCCCTAAAAATAGAAAGCACATTAAAGAAGCACTTTTAGGGTTGTAGATAGGAGAGCGAAAATGTATTATTGTTTGCTACTGGATAAGTCTTCTATGTCCTCAAAGAGCTTGCATTGCAAGTGTGTGGTAACCTATGAGTTGAAGATAATACATTGTGTATGTTTTGAATGGGTGGGGTTATTTTACTGAAAGGTTTTTCCCCACCATCATATCTTTGTGTTTATGTGTTATTATTTCTCTATCTATTTTCTATATTCATGGTTGAGTGCAATGTTATTTTTTACATAATATTGAATATATAATTGTAAGGATTTTATAGGAATTTGCACAATACTTTCCTTAAGGGATTAGTGTAGGAAGTTTTTTCCACACTTGAGTTTCCTTACACTTTTTAATCCTACCATTGAGATCCATCTATTGATGTTGTGGTTGGAGTTCTTTGTTTGCAGTTCCTTTCATTCTATTCTTGCATATTGTGATGAATGGTTATATATTTATGACAGATGATTTCACTTATTGTACTATACTTTGTTTCATGGATCCTAAAGGGATGATGTAATCTATTTTTATAAATATATATTCTTTTAGCCTCTCATATCTTGTGACATGTACAGTGGATGATTGAGCATTCTGAATTTTATAACTAAGTGGCATTCAAAATAAATGTGTATTATTTAAATGAAATGGACTTGTAGTTGTACTTTTATTTGGATGTGTTATTTATTAGACTTAGTATTAATTAAATTTAAATGTTGTTCAAAGTCTTTGGATCCTTAAGGAATGTAATATATTATGTTTTCTTATGTATGATTGTATGTTATTTCTTCTACTATTCTATGATTGATGTGTATGTTATTATTTGCTTAAACTTTTTTTTTGGCAAACTTAGTAAAAACTTTAGGTTAATTCTTCTGGATCCCTTGGAAAGGCATTACACATATGATTAGATATTAATGTTGATATGTAGATTCTAATATTTTAATGTTTTAAATAGTTTATATGAAAATGATTAGAAAATAAAAATTGATTATGAGTTATGGTGAATTATTTAATATGAAATTGTCATGCAGCTATATACATGCATTTTATATGATTTTTCATTGGGCTACTAATGTTTGAGTTTAGTCTATAGGTAAGTTAACCATGGAAATTAATTTGAAATATAAGGTCCAAACTTATGTGGACACAATTTAGCTAGGGTGGATCTTTGGAAGATTCAAAATCCCTGTTGTGATGTTTTTATTTCATAAATGTAAGCTTCCATGTGTGTGGTAAATTTAATCCCATAAATGCATTAGGGACATTTCATGGTGATGTGTAATGCACTTTAAATGTATCACTTGACACCTATAATTATTTGTGTGTTAATGACATGTCATCTAAGGTTTTGGTCATAGAAGCACTTAACCTTAAACTAATTACCTTTCATAAGATTAAGTAAATCCACTTGGAGAAAGGATAGGATGGATCACAATCAAAGGAAATTCAAATTCAAACTTGAGAAAGATTTTAAAGTGTCAATATGTGGTCCCAAAGAGTCTTTTTTGTGAAAATAGGCCACCCATATGTTAACATAACATGTTAAGTGCCTAAATTTGACCATTTTAGTGCTTAGATAGCCTAGGGGACCACCAATTTGAAATTTTGGGTTCTCCCATGCATGTACCATCATACTTTCACTTGGTTAAAGTTTCCTTTTTAGAAGGAACAACAATGCAAGAAATGGTGGGCTGGATGTTTCTACCAAAAATGGGATAATAGAGAGTCTTTTTAGTGAACTTTGATAAACTATTGGCGTGTTCACCCACTTTCTAAGTTTAGAGACAATTAGGGTATGGAGAGAAAAATGACTAAGGAGAAGGAAGCTTTGCAACAACTTTCATTTTGTGTTTAGCATAGACAAAGGTTGGTGCCCATGCCATAACTTTTATTTCACTTGCTCAATGGTGTTTTTCTTGTTCATATCATGTTGAAATTCTTATCACATGTTTGTGTTGAGATTGTTGATATGTGTCATTGTTGTGATGGATTTCTCTTGCATATTTTTCCTTGGATTTTTTTGTATAAATATTAATGGGTGTGAAGGCTTCACTCACCCTTGGGAGGGAAGAGATACCTTGGGTTAAGGGGTTAATTGGGCTCAATATTAAAGTTGATAGATTTTCCTCTTGGAGAGGATTTTGTTGTTAATGGAGTATGTGCTCCATTGAAGTTATATGCCTAGTTTGTTATTATGGGAGGTATAAGTGTATGAATGTGATGAGGAGGATGTATTTTGATAGCCTTGAAGAGATATTTGTATTATGGGAGGTATAAGTGTATTGATGTGATGAGGAGAATGCATATAATAGCCTATAAGAGGCATTATGCAATTGTAGGTGTATATGTGTATATGGATGTGACATTCTCCTCTTTGGAGAGACCACCTTCACCGATTGTTTCATGATTCCAATGGTGAATCATTGTGTTAAATCTTGGAGGAATTGTATATGTATTGTGATGTTATGATGCATTGTTAACTGCATGAGTGTAACCCATTTGAGCCTTATTTTTGCTACTTAGGTGGGTGGCTTCATATTAGCCTAAAATGGGAGGTCAACCTCCATGATTCTTTGTTTTATGTTGTTTTTGCAGGTTTATGAGAACGAGGTCTATGAAGAAGTTAGGGTTATCCCCTTAGCATTATTGAAGAATTAAGTGTTGTGTTGATGTATCATTTAGTTGAAGTAAATCAACATTTCATTATGTTATTATATATTACATTGTAAGAGTTGAACCCTTTACATATTTCCTTTGTATAATGCATTTGAAATGGAAAAATCTGCATCTTACTCACATTCTTGAGATGCATGAAAGCATGGTAGGGGTCAAGGGATTGTAAAAGAACCCTATGTAATTATCTTGTTGTTTCATTTATATGTCATGCATGTATTAAGATTAAAAGTGAGATTAGCATTGTAGGTATAGAGAAATGTTGCAAGAAATCCTTCCAATGAGACAATATAATGTACTAAATGTTTACTTAAAGAGTTTAATAGTAGGTTCGAATTATGTCCATTGACTTTATGAAATATTGTGAAAAACATTAGATTCATCCAAGTTGATCATGTAAACATTGTTATAATGTAATTAATGATTTCTATTCATGGTCTTAGTGTAGTCCTGAAGGAATGGGCTAGCTAAGTGTAAAATTGATTATCTTCCAAAAAATCACAAGACTTGGATTGATTGTTGCAAGTGAGTAGATGATTATTATTCTTAAGGTTGAATTTTAGTAAAACTATATACATAAATGAGAACCTTCTATTTGATAAACCAATAAGAGTATTAGTATTATCATGGTGGTAAAAATACTTAAGGGAAGATAAAATAGGTAGAAGTCATTATTCAAAAACTCACAAACTAAACAACAGCTAGGAGATTGTATTTCACTCTTTGGAAAAAGTATAGAGAGTGGAATTTGATCCAAGACCTCTATTAAAGAGAAATAAAATAATCTTCCACTTATACTCCCTATATTTCCCATATAAAATAAAACTAAAATAACTATGCCCCATAACCAAGGCTATAATGAAATCTATGGAGTTTCAAAGTTGGTCAACCCAATCTTCCATCAAAAGAAGAAACCTCATACATTCTTAGCAACAAAACCAAATGAAATATTAAAATAGGGACAAATAAAAATGAAGCACGTAGGAAAGTGTCATATTTTTATAACATAAGCCTTGTTCTTTATGTCATTAAGGACTTTCAATTTGTTAAGGAGGGAGGGAGATCATGTCATTCCCACCTGCTCCATTTTACACACTCTAACACACCTATGATGGCTACTACCCTAGCCATCCTTCACATCCCCTTACTTTTGATAAAGTGTGCTCCCCACTACCAACCACCTTGTCCTTATTCTTACTTGTACATTGGGCGACAAAGTCGAGTGCATAGGAAGGGGGTGCTTGGCTATGTGGATAGCATGTGAATCAAGTCGCATGTGTGTTTTAGGTCACAACACCAAGAATTTCATTGGGGGGGAGACACATGTTGTAGTGGGAGATGTGGTTAGGTAGGTAGAATTGGTAGTAGCATAGATTAAGAATAAATTAGAAAGATATAAAGTTGGGGTAATATAGTAAAGGTTAGTTAGGGACTAGTTAGAATAGCATGTATTTTAATAAGGACATATCATATGAGTATATTCATAGGTAAATTATATTTCATGGATTAAATAGTAGTGGTTGGACAAATAGTGTTATTGATGCATTTAATAAACATGCTAGTATATAATAAAATTTGACTATTGGTATATCTTTTAGTAAATAGTAACTACTTGAAAGAATTCAATTAGATATGATAAGAAAATAGGAAGTAAAAGGGGGTCATGTGGGTAGATAGGTTGGGGAATGTATAAAGTAAATTTGGATGTTGTAATTAGTGGTATGGATATGTTCTCTAGTGGAAAAGTAATTGTTTGTTATAATATTATTTTATAAATGTCGATGCATTTTCTCATCCCTTCCTATAGAAATTGTGACTTTCTAAGAAGTTCAAACCAAGATATTAGTATTAAAAAAAGCCACACCCACATTATTCCATGTTCTTCGCAATCCCAAGAATCCTCCTCGTCTACTAGGTTGTGATTAGAATAAAGATCTACTGTTTATTGGGTTTCTTCTATATATGGACAAAGTGTGGACAAGTTCTTAATGGCAAAGATATTTCATATTCCCATCACCATTGTCTAGGTCCTAATCTCCTAAAAAACAAAAAAATATCATTGGAAATGGGGTTATCTAAAAATAATGTTCCATCTTATCAGACTCACACAAGAAACATGTTTCATGTTTTCCCTCCCTCTTCCTATCAACAACATAAATGCATATTTTATTTGAATAATTTGGACAAATTCCAATATATATGTATTTTAATATCTTACATTTTTTATATACATTTGAAGTTAGATGAATTTAATTATGTGTATTTTAAATTTCTTATTATTATTTTATTTGAATGATCTAAGATAATTGACATAGCAAGGAAGATGGAAATGATACTTATAATTTCATCCTTATTCTTTGTAGGAAGACAAAAGAGTAATTGATATGGATATGAATATGGAAATTCTTCTCCATTTTTATTTATTTTTTGTTCTTGATAAGGAGACAAAAAATTAGTTCCTCTCCAACTAATGAGTTACATATAGGAATGAGGAAATGAGGAAATGTGGTGTTTCACCTTCTCTTCCTTGTTATTAGTAGGAAGATTATAGGTTGTCATTTTATCATCTAATTTTTTATCAAATTAAAAGGATAATGTGTGTAAGGTCTTGATCCATATCATTAAAAAATAATAGAATTCCAACTATCTTATTTGTAAGATGAATAGTTGGAGCTTAGGCCTTAGAGGAAGACTTGTGGTTGGTTCTTGAACCTTTGATTTTTTTCTTTTAAGTTGAATGAAATTTCTTAGTATTTTTTCAATAAATATTTTTCTTTTTATTTATAGCAAGAAGATAAGATTGAACTTACTCAACTATATCATTAAGAAACTTCAAAGGATAATGTATACAAGGTCAAGATTCATATTATTAAAAATCATTGATTGTATACAAGGTCAAGATTCATCTTCACATGCATTAATAAATTATCTCAAAAGTGGAAAATGTATTTGTATATGATTGAATACTTTTAACTACATATAACTACTAGTAGTAGTTATGAGTTATTAATTAACCATTTTCTATATAATATATTATTCTTTCTAACCACTAATACAACCCCAAATGTTCATATTCTATTTCTCAAATATGTTATTAGAGAAAGAGGAATTATGTTGGACTAGTCCCCACTATCCTGTCATGGCCCTGACCATTCTACATTTGATACCTTGTATTCTGAGATTAGTTTAATTTTTTGGATATTTTGTTACTTGTTGAAGTTATTTTAATTCTAGCATCATTATGTTAAACTCTATGAGAATTCAAACATTACTAAAATCTGATTCTCAAAATAGATGTTTTAATACTTTTAGTATTGTGTTTTATTCAGAATCTTATTGTCTGAATCAATTTAGATTCAAGAATCAAATTTTAAATAATAAAGCAATGTTGGCATGGTTTCAGTTTTTGTAATGCCCCGCCAAGGGATCCAAAGAATTTCACTAAGTTTGCAAAACAATTTTTTTTTAAAACATGAAAGTAGAACCATTCATAACATTCGCGGAAGTAATAGTGACATCCAACATAACATAACATATTACATTCTTCAAAGATCCCTTAATGTTGAATTACATCTAACCATAACTATCCATCTAACATCACATCCATGATACATCCAATGTTCTTAAACAATATACAAGTGTACATTTTAGATTGCTCAATCATCCACTATACCTGTTACAAGGTATGAAAAGCTTGAAAGAATAAACATCCATGTAATTAAAGTACATCATCATCTAATATTAATCCATGATGCAAAAACTTAATGAAACCATAACCATACATGATACATCATCATCATAAAGATATAAATGTCCATCATAAAAGATAACCATATATCACAAACATAACTAACTAAGTGCATGGTTCCTCCCAACCGTAAATAGCATCATTAGACCATCATGGATCCTAGCCATCCCTCTGTGCGTAACATTCCAAAGCACCGAAGAGATCATCAGCTATAAACATAGTAGGAATGTCACTCCTAAAAACATCCTACTAACATGCAAAGTAAAGCATAAGATATCATCATCTAACATATGCATATCATCAATATAAGAAACATACCAGTAAATACATCCATCATAAGGTACATCATCTATCATAATGATCCAAGAACATAATGAAGATAAATACAAACCAAGAATACTCTGGCCACGGTGTCCCAGATGGATCTCAAATGATAAGAGTAGAAATACACTACCACCCAATCGTGTGGAACCTAAGTGGTCCACTCCCACCGTGCTGAGGAGATAATCTCAAGTCCCAAACAGGATTTCAAAACCACAAAGCATAAATCTCTTTAAGGCTAGGAATCCTAACTCAAAGGTTCCAACACACACAAAACTGACATCTAATTCCCAGAGGCACAACAATGACATGTAGGAAACCTACTCTGCAAGTGGGAAAGTGTCATCACATTTATCTCATACAAGTTACCCTGGTAGTTAACTAAACTCCACGGGTCCATACAGATCTTATGCAGCGACTAGTATCCTCTCATACTGATGAGGCATACTATGGAATGCAATGGTCGCAACCATGCGTCTCACTACTCCCATCCTAGCCTGTACAAGCACTCAAGGCATGGGCGAGAACCAAAACAATTATCTTTTTAGGTTCATTTAATCCCCATTTAGTGTGTAAATGTTATCACTTATTAACCAAACTTACAATGAGTTACCCTAGCAGCTACTTAGGGCCCCGGCCCCCATTGCAAGCCACTTCCCGACACTACAAGTAGATTACCTACCCTAATGCTCATGGAATCATAAATCACCACAGTCCTGTACAAGCAACTGTAAAGAAAATCCAAAAGATAATCCATAAAAAGAATCATCAAATATCCACAATAAGAATCATCAAATATCCATGATAAAATCATCAAATATGCATAAAAGCATCAAATCTCCATGAGCATCCGAAAAGCATACATAGAAAATCATGACCACAACAGTTCTCTATTGGCAACTAAAGGCATCGCTGATAATCATAAGTATCCATTGGTCCTCAATAACCAAAATAAATCATCACATCCATTGGTTCTCAACAAGCAACCAAGAATATCTCAAAATCATACTGATCAAATATCTCAGAATAATACTGATCGAAGACTCCAAAATGGTTGAGTCAAACATGTCACAACATGACATCATCAAGAAATAAATCCACATCATAGTCCCATCATGGTGACTAGAAAATAATCCAAGGATAATTGATCGATGACTCAAAAATGATTAGCTCAAGTGTCTCATACACATACATCTCAGCTTCACACATGAAGACTGATGAACAAATACAAACATTTCATAGAGCATACGATCACATAACCATGGTTGGGCTTATAAAGATCGAGACCAAATAAAATCAACATGCCAACACATCTCATAACCCCCGAGCCTCTGGTAACAACCTAGGACTGGTCATCACTAGTTAACCCAAAAACCCAAAACAAGAAGCATATAGAATACACGATGCAAACACATGTTTTGGTTTTGCTACAATCTCATAGTTGAGTAATGTGTAGGGATTTCTTTTACCATTTTCAAATGTAGAGGTTTCAATTCCATTTCCAAGAATACTTCAAATGTCTAAGTTTCATCTTTTGACCTACAAGTCAACCCATTTGTTCCCCGATAGCATTATCCTTCCATTATTAAGAATTACATTCTAAGAATAACTTAAGGATAAGTATTTACTAAACTGATCATCATTGACCTTTTGTCCTTTATATTTAACCATGATCCATATTCTAATTGATTAACTCTTCCTTAATGTTACTTCAACTTTTCACACAATTCAAGGATCATTAATCGTTAAATTATAAGAGAACCAAATTATCATTCTTCAATTAAGATATCTTAACTTAATTAGAATGATCAATTAAATCCATCAACTATCATAGGCACACCATCTATGACCTATTATCATTCTAATAATTCTTAATTAGAATCTTAATTAAGTAAGATTAAAACTTAAGCCTTTAATTCAATCGTTATCATCGTTGACAATCATATAATATCTAAAATCATAATTCAAGTCATAAGACTTATCAACTTCAATATAGATAATCTACAATCTCGTTAAAAGAATTATATCAAATAAATCTCTATTATATAACTTAATTAGTAACTAAATTTATTTAACTCTCATTAATTGATTTAATTAATAATTGCATAACCAAATCATCAATCCAATGAGTATTAGTTGACTAACAATAGTTTGTACGTAAAGGTCAACTTCAATCCAATACGCAAATATTAATATTTTAATAATAATATTATTAACAAGTTACTTTGGAAATCTTATCCATAATGACTACATTCATCTTAATAATTATTTCAAGTTAAAACTCTATCGCATATAATTATATTGACAACTCAATGAACATTAATTGATTAAAATCAATTATAATCCAAATCCAAAAATTATTATCTTTTGCAAAACTTCAATCAATAAATAATCTCCACTAGATTAACTTTAATTAGATTATTTGATATCTATTTAAACTATTTATTATTTATTAATAGTTTGTTAGACCCAACAAACATTAATAAATAAACTAATCACAACTATAAATAGTCGATCTAGAGAATCCTTACATAAACTTCATTAGTCAATATTTAACTAACTCTTAGTATGATTAAGGTATAACAATAAGATACCTAATAATTCGAACGTATTAACATTAACATAATCAATGTTATAACAATGTTATAATGTAGAAATGACCCATTGTCCAATATCAATAAAATTTGAATTACTTAATTTAAAATAATCTCATAATACAAAGTTACCATCTCCAAATTATTTAATATATATTAAATGTTATTTAATACATATTAAATGTTATAAAAGTCCTAACGAGTCCAATATCTCTAACGAATTCAATATCTCTTTTCAATTTAATAATAATTAACAAATTATTATTAAACTAATAAACCATACTGAATCTTAGTTATTAACATCTATATATATAATTTAATTATCATATTCCATTATTAACAAATATATATATAATGTTAAATCTTTATCACATTATAACATTAAAACTAATTAATAACAAATATTAACATTGATTAATTTATATATTTTCTAAATCATAATATTATAAAATAATATATAATGTTTTAAACATTATTCATGCCTTAAAACAAAGGAAGGTTATAGTTATAACCACCGGCCACATTGTGTGCGGCCTGCGGATTGCAGGTACCCTGCGATCTCGCAGGTCTGCAGTACGTCTGCGCAGGGAACAAAGAGGGTGGGGGTGCGGTTGGGATAAACCCCGCCCACCCCAACATTATATATATAATCAATCATTTTTTTTAAAAATAATGTGCATAAACAATTATAATGTTTTTCATTAAAACGTTCCATGCAAATTCAAATTTCTACTATATATATTTTAACTATCGCGTATTAACAAAGGCATACATACATACATACATACATACATACATACATACATACATATATATATATATATGTATGTATGTATACATAGATAAATATATACATATACGTATACATATATACATACATATATATGTATATGTATATGTATATGTATATATTTATCTATGTATACATATATATGTATACATAGATAAATATATATATATATATATATATGTATGTATGTATATGTATATATATATAAATATATAGATTACAAATCAGTATCACAGCGATGGAAATACATAAATATATATATGTACTCATATATATTTATATATAAAAGTATGGGGATTGCATATATATATATATATATATATATTTTAGAAAGGGAACACAGATATATATATGAAACTTTAAATCAGAAGGGCTTTCAAAATTCTCTAAATTAAGAATTTCCTCTTTAGAATAATTGTTGTAAATTTAACCATAGATTTCTCAAATAGGTTGACTATAGATTTAGAAACCCTTTTCAAATTTATTTACAAATTTGATTCTAATTCGAACCCAAACCCGTTTAGATCTAATGTCTCTTTAATTGGATCTAGGGTTTTCTAATGTTTTCTACTTAACCAATAACATATCTAGATACCAATTTCAATTATAGATTCAATCACAAGAGTATTCAGACACATAGAATAGACATGATGAAGACAGGAAGAGAAATGGTGCAAAGAGAATATGCAATTATCATGAGTGCACCTGGACACTGATGCTAATCCGCCATGCCTCAGAAGTCCATAGGAAATCCCTTCCTTCTCTGTCATTCACAATCCTTCCAAGATCCAAGCCAACCGTGAATCTCTAAGTGACTAGAAATGCTAGAAGAAGCATAGAAGCATGTAGAAAATATAAGAGCATATGAAGAAGAATATGATCTTGTAACTTGTAGCTTTCATTCAGCTTCTACTTCCGTTTCCATAAAGCTTCCATAAGGCTTCCCTCAAGCTTGACAAAACACACTAGGAGAGCCTCTATTTAAAGGCCTCTAAGATGCATCTAGAGTATCTCTAGAAAAAACTAGAAGATAAGCATGACAACCAAGCATGAGCCTTCTCCAACCTTCTAGATGAGTCTTAAGGTTGTAGACACCATGTGCTCAAATAAAAATGCTAACTTCTAAGTGTAGACAACTAGTGCAAACTTAGAGTGCAAACTCCAGTGTTGTCTACATGACATCTCTCGAGAATTTGCCAACTCCTATGTGAGAAAATATTAAAATAATACACATTAATTAATATAATATTTAATTTACTCTTCCGAATTTAATTTATTTATTTATTAAATCTCATGCACTAACTTTAATAATTCCACTTTTCAATCTTATATATTTATATTTTAATTACATGAAATCTAGAATCTTTTAATAATTTAAATATATTTTCCACCTTTAAATTTCATTTTCCAAAACTTAATTGCTAAAATATTCATTAGCTTTAATAATAATATTATTTAGTCATTTATTTAAAAATGAACTCCGAATATATTATTATTAAAATAAATATTGTCACATTTCAAATTTAAACTTTTAACTTTTATCTTCAAATTTAATTATTTTATTTAATTAATTAAATAAAATAAATATTAAAATATCATATTAATTTTTCATTAAATTAAACCATTAATTAAATCTTTTAATTAGGCTTAATTAATAGAAAATACATCAAAGACTCACAAGGTAAAAATATGAAAATCCATCATAGCCAAAATACATACAAAATCAAACCAAGGGTTTAAATCACGAATTATGTTATCCAACGTATTCGGAGGGTACTCAACTCAGATACTTGTCCTAATTTTCCAATTAAAACAAATGGCTTAAGGGGTTGGGATTTGGACTTGAGAATTTATCTCCCCTCTCTTATCATTGAGATAGTGTGATAGGGTATGCTCATCCTGGCAATTCAGGGAAGTCGATACCCAGTACCTGCAACCTGCATAAAAAAAGCATGCATGTACAAGTACAATATATACTTAACTAAATAGGCAATGGCAGGAAGTGGTGCATCATGTAGATCCCGACTAGCAGGTGACTACGACTCCCTTCCTTAACCACATTAGACATGCCATACAAAAGAAAACACGCAAAGCAAACACGCACACCATACACATGCAAGTATGGGGTAAGTATCCATAATAAAACACATATGATAATAAATCGTCTATCTAATCATCATTAATAATTGAAAGTAATGTAATGATCATCATACATACATGAAATATAAAGTCTAAGTGATCTCATCACATAATAAACTAAATCCATAGCACAATATCTGATAATCTCAAAACAATGCTGCTAACCAACAACATAAAACTAGTTCTAAAAGAGTTCAACAATGTTAGCAAAATGCGAACTAGGGGCAGGCACTACAGTTTTACTATTTGTCTGGTTCATACTTTTAGAATTATATTTGAGGTGGCATTAAATTTTAGCAGCACTTCAAATCTATTTTTTGCTGAATTTAAGTATATATATTTATATAATTATAGCATTGTATAAATATATATATATATATATACATATAAATATAAGTGCATTAAGAATGAAATAATTATATATATATATATATATATATATGTATGTATGTATGTATGTATGTATGTATGTATGTATGTATGTATGTATGTATGTATGTAAGTTCTTATATAAAAAAAATTTATATATATATATATATATGTGTGTGTGTGTGTGTGTGTGTGTGTATGTATGTATGTATGTAATTGTGTGTGTGCTTGTATTTATATATGCTTGTCAATTAACAACATTTATATGTTAGTGGGATTAATATTAACTATAAATATTAATATTCACATGCATATCTATTACAATCTAGGTTAGTGCCTAAACTAACCTATCGCATGGAATTAAAACTAAGTCTTAAACCTAAACTTGAGCATAGCCTAAGTTTATCGATGCATAACATGGACTTGGCATGGGGTTTTGGGCTATGGATTGAGGCGGCAATGTAAATGGAAATTAATGCATGCAGGTTGCATATGGTACTATGGCTGCCATGTCTTGAAAATTTGCATTGATTTTGGAGTTAGGGTTTTGGCTTGTTGTTATGAGTATTGAATTTGCATGTTTTACCTATTGTTTTGGGCTAGATGTTAGCTGAGAGTTAAGCTCTGTCTGCCATTGTTGATCTCTAGTTAAGGGAAGCATGAAATAGTTAGTAAACGGCTTTCTCTGTGCTATCTTTGGGAAACTGCTCACCATGATGGAGTTTGTTGACCTATTCTAGCTCCATAAATCCTTGCAATGTATACTCTTCATATTCGGTTACATGGTAGCATTTCTCAAATTTTACCATTAAAAGATTTTTTTTGCTGGTACTTCTGGGACATGGCATAGAAAGTTGAAGACTCGACCTACGAATTTGGAAAATGAGGGCTCTTTAGGCAGCATCTCTTGTGTTTCATTCTGCATTCTCTCAGGTAGGGGCAATTTCTAACCTATTTCTTCCTCTCTGGTATATTTTCATTTGTATAAATTGATTTACATGTTGTGCTTTCATGGGAAGTTTCTTGCATGAAGGAAAGTTTGATATTGGTTAAAAAAGGTTTTTTGAAAACCTTGTTCTCTCTTTGTTTTAAATTCTTGTAAATTACAGCATGAACATTGAAATTGTTTTGGTAAGCACAACACCCAAGTCTGTGTGTGAGCAGGGTTCAGTCTATGATAGCCGAATGTTGTACACACTCAAGCTTGAGTGTGGTTGCATGGTTAACACAATGCTTGCATTTTTTGTTTTCATTGTATCCAATCCTAGTGGTTGTAATGTTTTTCTGTTTAATGGAACAAGAACAGTTAGTTTATGATGCTATTTGTGGTTTTATAAACTCAAAATAGAGTACGGATGCTCTGTCTATATGTTGTTTATGCTTCTTTTAAAAATGTTTTATGGGGTTTTGGTTGCTTTGTAAATGAATTTTCATGTTCTTGTTTCATAACCGAATGCAAGAGAAGGGATAAATGTATGGGAGCCTGTGAAATGCGATGTTTTCTCTTCTATCTATACATATCTCTATTAAGTTGCAATAGCTGATAATATGCATATATCAGTATTGTTATTAACACCGAACCCTATGTAAAACATAAATTTGGGGTTTTAGGGAAATGGCTTAAGTTTTTAATTCTGTAGGTTATTATCAATTGAAGTTTTGTCAAAAGAAACCTCAGTAGGTTATACAAACAAGGGTTTGATAGTTGAGCATGTTAGTAAGTTTTAATTAGTATTTATAAATGTTTATGACTATTGGCATGTAAATTGTAGCCTGGAAAAATTTCACTATGGCTGTTATCTTTGATATTTTTTCAACAAGTTTATATTTAGTAGGTTGTGTCAGCTTATGAAGATGTCGGGGTTTTAGTACCCAGAAATGTATAGTTTATTCTCTATGATTTGGGTAGATATTTTGTCAGATTAATGCATTTGATTTTGTCACTGTTAAATTAGGGGTGATTATAGTTAACATCGGTGTGCTGTAGAATGTTTAGGGTTGGTTATCTAGGCACTGTTGATTTCAATGGTTATGTTAACAAACTAGAAATAGTGAAACTGATTTGTCTTGTAGAATAGTGAAAAGATAACTACCTAGTAATAGCAAGTTAGAGTGTTTTTGTTAAAAGCTTGTTCTGTATAATCAATAAATGTTATAGGTGGTTAAGAAGGTGTATCTTTGAGTATTTATGATGTATACTATATTTATATAGGAACAATTCAATTCTATGATCTGTGATTTATTCTTAGTTTTATCAGTGGAAAGATTATATATCTAGTTTAGATCTGACGTTTAATTTGTAAGTATTATATGTATATGTTTGTATTTATATTATATATATATATATATATATAAGTGTGAGAATATAGGTATAAGTATACATGTATTTCCTTATGAATTGAATTATTAGAATTATCATAGATATGTAATCTTGAAATTACAATGATGACTTGTTTCGGAAATAGAAATTGATTAATTTGTATATTCTGATGTTAGTAAGTATTAGGACATGTGGATAGTTTTAATATTGGTATTTTAAAATGAAAAGTAAATATAGTGAATTTTGAAAAAATCAATTCCTTACTATTTTATTTGAATATAGTTGATATGTAGCTTGAAAAGCTTGGTTACTTGTGAAAATTAAAAGGGGCAAGGTTGCTTTTGGTAATATGAAATGTGGATTGTATGAAAGAATACAAATATGGTTTCATTTGGTACTTTTATAAGAAGATTACTTTGAAAGACTATGATGGGAACACAACCCATGTACAGAATGGACACAACAGGAAAAGGGAAAATTGTATTAACTGTGAAAACAAGCTAGTACATTCAGTACAGAGAAAATAGACTTCAAAACATGCCATATGGGCTTATAATAACATAGATCTAGAGATAATTTCTCATTTCAGTACCTCCTCTCAAACTCCACTCCAAACTGCCTTTTACAATGCCGAAAATGTCCTTAAATAGACCCCAGAGGGTTAAGGACTAGGAATACATTCTAGAAAGTGCTAGTAGGAATCCACTGACCAAATAGAAGGCTCTAGAAGTTGTGTTAGAAGTTGATGCAAATCTAGAAGAATCCAGAAATGGTAACCGAACTTTTAAGAGGTAAAACTTTTAAATTGTAGCTCTGATTGACGAACCATTTACATTTTCAAAAAACTCTCAAAGCACTCTATAGCCCTATGGAGGACCTTTTCTCGTCCCGCATATTTTAGCCCTTTACAAGGTCATTTAATGCCCCTAACCTAACTTTGAAGCATTCTTGGGAGGTCTCCAAAACTCGAAAAACTGTGATAACTTTCAAACTGTGGGGCCTTTTGACCTGATTCTTTTTTCGAAATTCTCTAAATTACAATTACATTCATCTGGCCAATTTACACCTCCTAGTTCACCAAAATGATGGCTCAATTACATACTCTTATTTTTCAAGCATTTACACGTATCCCAAGTTGTTCAAATACTCTATCCTAGAACATTGATAGTGGAACTGTGAGAGTTGGAACCTTTATTTGACCCAAATGGGTATCCAAAAATGAAAACACATGAAACAAAAACTAAGTCTAAGTAATTTTTTTTTTGGGTGAGACAAGATTGCCCTTATACCTTTGGATGCTTTTGCATCACACACCTAGGTTAGATTGAAAAGTGACCCTGTCACTTTATGAATGGTATAGGAAATCCCAAATGGGAAACCTTAGCTGCTGAAATCCATGTTGAGTCCTCGATCAGCCGTCCTTTCCACTTGACCAAGTACTCTTTATACTAACTATGTCTGGTACTTCTATCCACACGATGATCTAGAATGTCTTCTATCTCCTCCTTCTTAGAAGTAGGAATTGGACATTGCTCTAACACCAGCTCCTCATCTGCATCATCATCATGATACTCTGTTAAGTCTGCAATGTTGAAAATAGGAGAAATGTGAACACCATCTAGCAGCTCCACCTCATATGCATTTCATGAGTCATGCTTCTTCAAAATTTTGCAAGGGCCAAATTACTTCATTTTTAGTTTTTTCTAAGTGCCGGCTAGAAATCTTTCTTTTCGTAAGTGCACCATGACTAGATCCCCTACTTGGAATTCCTTATGTCTTCTCCTTTGATCAGCCCTAGCTTTATACTCTTGATTCATCTTGGTAATGTGTGCTTGACCCTCATCATGTAGACGCTTGATATGTTAAGCAAATTCTTCATCTTTTGCACTTGTCCTTTCCCCTTGCTCTATCTTCCTCAATTCTGGTGCAGTCCTTGGGCTACTTCCATATACAATTTGGAATTGTGATTTTTCAGTACTCCTATTTATAGAGTTATTGTAAGCAAACTCTTCTTGTGGTAGAATCAAATCCCATCCCTTGGGCTGATCCCCAACTAAACATCTCAGGAAATTGATGAGACTTCTGTTTACCACTTTTGTTTGGCTGTCAATGAGCGGGTGATGCATGGAACTGAATTTCAATTCTATTCTCAACTTCTTCCACAATGTCCTCCATAAATACGCCACAAATTTAGTTTCTCTGTCAGAAACTATACTCCTTGGAAGGCCATGTAGTCTTACCACTTCTCTGAAAAACAAGTCTGCAATATGGATATCATCATGAGTCTTGTGGCATGGAATGAAATGTTCCATTTTGGAGAACCTATCAACCACCAAAAATACTGAGTCATTACCCCTATGTGTCCTTCGAAATCCAAGAACAAAATCCATACTTATGTCCTCCCATGGCCTTGATGGAAAAGGAAATGGCTGATATAGTCCAGTATTGTGACTAAATCCCTTGGCAACTTGACAAACCTGTCAACTTTGTACAAACTTCTTCACATCTTGTGAAATCCGAGGCCAAAAATAATGTTCTCTAAGAATGGTATGTGCTCCCATCCCTACGTTGTGTTTCTCCTTAATCAAGTTTTCCCTCATGAAACTCCTTGGAATGCACAATTGACTACCCTTGAACAACATGCCATCCTAAATCAAATAGTCTAACCGCTTGGTTCTATCTACAGCAACAGGCTCTTTACAAGCTTTCCATGATTTAGCAAAATTAGGATCCTCACGGTACAAATGCTTGAGTTCATCAAACCCAAATACTTCAACCTGCATTACTGTAAGCAACTATCTCCTAATTAGTGCATCTACAACCTTGTTAGATTTTCCACTTCTATGCTTCAACACAAATGTATAACTCTGCAAGAATTCTACCCACTTCATATGCCTTTGATTCAATTTACCTTGGCTATTTAGGTACTGCAATGCCTGATGATCAGTATACAAAACAAATTCCTTTGGTAACAAATAATGCCACCATTTCTTTAAGGCCTGAACTATTGCATAGAACTCTTGATCATAAATAGAATACTTCTTTGCATCATTCAATTTTTCACTAAAATATGCAATAGGCTTACCTTCTTGGCTTAATACATCCCCAATAGCATTGCCACTAGCATCACAATCCACCTGGAACACCTTTCTAAAATTTGGAATTGCCAATACAGGTTGTTCTATTACCTTCTTCTTCAGCAATTTAATACTTCTTGCAGCGACTACAGTCCATTTGAACTCTTTTCTATCCCCTCTTATTGTATCAGTAAGGGATGCACATATGCCACTTAAATTCTTAATAAACTTCTTGTAAAAACTAACCAAACCATGAAATGATCTTACCTCAGTAGCAGACCTTGGAGTAGGCCATTCCAAGATGGCTTTTACCTTCTCTGGATCCATTTTGAGAACTTTAGGTGATATAACAAACCCCAAATAGACTAACTCCCTTTTTGCAAAGATACACTTCTTCAAATTAATTAACAATTTCTCTTCCCCTAAACTTTCAAGGACACTACGAATATGCAATAAATGTTCTTCCAAAGTCTTTCTGACAATTAAAATATCATCCAAATAGACAATAAAAAATTTTACCAAGAACTTCTTAAGTACCTCATTCATAAGCCACATGAAGGTTCTTGGGGCGTTTGTCAATCCAAAGCGCATGACTAACAACTCATAAAGACCCTCCTTGGTCTTGAAGGTCGTTTTCCACTCATCTCCTTCTTGAATCCATATTTGGTGATAACCACTCTTGAGATCTATCTTTGTGAAGTACTGAGGTCCACTCAGGCAGTCCATAAGATCATCTATTCTTCGCAAAGGAAACCGATACTTGATGGTTATCCTATTTATAGCTCAAGAATTTGTACACATCCTCCATGCTCCATCTTTCTTTAGTGCGAGTACTACTTGTGCTGCGCATGGACTTAGGCTCTCTCGAATTTTGCCCTTCCTTAACAGCTCATGAACCTGCCTGTTTAGCTACTCTATTTCAGTAGGAGTCATCTTGTGAGTAGCCTTGTTAGGAAAACTTGCTCCTGGAATTAGATCTATCTAATGACTGAATTGCCTTACTGGTGGCAATCCTTCTGGAACATTATTAGAGATAACATCTCCAAATTCACCTAGTAAATCTGAAACTTCAAGTGGTATTTCACTACTACCTTCTTTATCATTCCTAAGAATCAAAGCATAGTACATACATTGATGTTTCATTCCATCTAAAAACTTCCTTCCATCAACAAGACAAATCCTAGCACTGCTACATACTTTTTCACCTTCCTTTTTCATGGGCTTCAGTTTATGGTGAACTCCATACTTTTTTGGAGAGTATGTGTTTGCATGACCATCATGTACTGCATGTCTATCAAAATGCTATGGTCTACCCAACAATAGATGGGAAACATCCATCAGAATAACATCACAGAGAACTTCATCATGGTAACTCCCAATTTTGAATTTCACTAAACATTGTTCACTTACCAGAACCTTATGATCATCTTTTACCCAAGCAATCCGATAGGGCTGAGGATGTTTCTCCCTTTTGAGCTTCAGCATAGAGACCATCTCCTCTGACACCAAGTTGTTAGTGCTACCACCATCAATGATCACTTTACAACATTTTTCCTCACATTTTATACTCGAACAAAACAAACTCCTCCTTTCTCCTGGTTCAATCTCACCATTTAATAGGACCCTTTCATTTACCAAGGTTTCTCCTCTTTTTGCATTCTCTGACTGTGATGACTGTGCATCCTCATCCACATGAGCAACCCTATTCTGACCCTTAGCTCTCCTATCTGTCCTTCCTTGTCATTGAGGGCATTCAAAGGCATGATGACCTTCTTCATTACAATGGAAATAGGTACCATGGAAGCCTCCTCTTCCTTGTCCATGTCCTCTACATCTTCCTCTCTAATTTCCAAAGTCTTGATCATGGGAGCGATCGAAACCCTCATTCCTCTAGTTCCTGCTAGTACCTACATCTTCATTTTTCTTTTGGGTTTCATTTTGACCTCCAGATGACCTACCGCTTCCCCTTCCTCCTTGACCATGCCCTCTTTGTCTCCCTTCAAACCTCTTATTCAGCTTCTCTTCAACTCGTAGGGCAAACTGGTATGCCTCTTCAATGCTGGTCATTCTTACCAGACTTAATTCCTCCTGGATGCTAGGTCGCAACCCACTAATATAACAAGCAACCTTCTCCTTATTTGCTTCTACATGCCCTACTCTAATCAAAAGTCGATAAAAATCCTCTTTATATTCTTGGACTGATCTTCTTGCTTGCTTTAACACGTGCATCTTCTTAAACAAATCAAGTTCATAGTCCACAGGAACGAACTGCTTCTTCAATTTATCCACCATGTGATCCCACCTTGTGATCTTCTCCTTTCTTCTTTTGTTTCTTTCCAATTGAACCTCTTGCCACAAGATTTTGGCATGGCCTTTCAATTTGGCCGTTGCAAACTTAACCCTATCTGGGTCCCTGATATCCTCATACTTAGTATTCTTCCAGTTCATTGATCCAGTCGATCAACTCATCTCATTTTTTATTTCTTGAAAATACAACCACATCAATTGTAGATCTTTTCCCAAATTTAGTAATGGCCCTAGAAAGCCTTTCCTCTGCCTGATTCGGAACTTCCCCATCAAGTTACCCTTCTAGTCCAATTTCTTCTTCTTCATTGTCATCCTCATTGTTTTCACCTGCGGCAACATTTGTTCCTCTACGGAGCTCCTCCTGCAATGCTTGTACCTGCCCTTGGAGGGCTCTAACCTCCTTAGGATTAATAGCTCCAACCCTTCCACCACACTCTCTTCATGGAGGCATCTTCTTATCTCAAACCCACAACCACACAATCTTGGTGCAAGCTGCCTCACAGTTGGTGCTCTGTCTACGCACTTAGGAAAACCTGCTCTGATACCACTTGATGGGAACACAACTCACGCATAGAATGGACACAACAGTAAAAGAGAAAATTGTATTAACTGTGAAAATAAGCTAGTACATTTAGTATAGAGAAAATAGACTTCAAAACATGCCTTATGGGCTTATAATAACATAAATCTAGAGATAATTTCTCCTTTCAATACCTCTTCTCAAACTCCACTCCAAACTGCCTTTTACAATGCCAGAAATGCCCTTAAATAAACCCCAGAGGGTTAAGGACTAAGAATACATTCTAGAAAGTGCTAGTAGGAATCATCGACCAAATAGAAGGCTCCAAAAGCTGCATTAGAAGTTGACGCAAATCTAGAAGAATCCAAAAATGGTAACCGAACTTTCAGGAGGCATAACTTTTGAACCGTAGCTCTGATTAATGAACCATTTACATTTTTGGAAAGCTCTCAAAGTGCTCTATAGCCCTATGGATGAGCTTTTCTCATCCCCCAATTTTTGGCCCTTTTTGAGGTCATTTAATGCCCCTAACCTAACTTTAAAGGATTCTTAGGAGGTCTCCAAAACTTGAAAAACTGCGATAACTTTCAAATCGTGGGGCCTTTTGACCTAATTATTTTTCTAAAATGCTCTAAATTACAATTACATTCATCTGGTCAATTTACACCTCCTAGTTAACCAAAATGATGGCTCAATTATATACTCCTATATTTTTTATATTTACACATATCCCAAGGTGTTCAAATACTCTATCCTAGAACAATGATAGTGGAACTGTGAGAGTTGGAACCTTTATTTGACCCAAATGGGTGTCTAGAAATGAAAACACATGAAACAAAAACTAAGTCTAAGTACATTTTTTTTTTGGGTGACATAGGATTGCCCTTATACCTTTGGATGCTCCTACATTAGACACCCAAGGTAGATTGAAAAGTGACCCTGCCACTTTATGAATGGTAGAGGAAATCCCAAATGGGAAACCTCAACTGCTGAAATCCAAGTTGAGTACTCGATTAGCCATCCTTTCCACTTGACCAAGTACTCTTCATACTTCTTTTTTCTGGTACTTCTACCCACATGATGATTTAGAGTGTCTTCTATCTCCTCCTTCTTAGAAGCAAGAATTGGACATTGCTCTAACACTAGCTCCTCATCTACACCATCATCATGATACTCTGTTAAGTCTGCAATGTTGAAAATAGGAGAAATGTGAACACCATCTGGTAGCTCCACCTCATATGCATTTTTGAGTCATGTTTCTTCAGAATTTTGCAAGGGCCAAATTTCTTCATTTTCAGCTTATTGTAAGTATCGGCTGGAAATCTTTCTTTTCATAAGTGCACCATGACTAGATCCCCTACTTGGAATTCTTTATGTCTTCTCCTTTGATCAGCCCTATCTTTATACTCTTGATTCATCTTGGTAATGTGTGTTTGAAACTCATGTAAATGCTTAATATGTTCAGCAAATTCTTCAGCTACTGCACTTTTCCTTTCCCCTTGCTCTATCTTCCTCAATTCTGGTGCAGTCCTTGGGCTACTTCCATATACAATTTGGAATGGTGATTTTTTAGTACTCCTATTTATAGAGTTATTGTAAGCAAACTCTTCTTGTGATAGAATTAGATCCCATCCCTTGGGCTTATCCCCAACTAAACATCTCAGCAAATTGCACAGACTTCTGTTTACCACTTCTGTTTGGCCGTTAGTCTATGGGTGATGCATGGAACTGAATTTCAATTCTGTTCTCAAATTTTTTCACAATGTCCTCTAGAAATATCACACAAATTTAGTGTCTCTGTCAGAAACTATACTCCTTGGAAGGCCATGTATTCTTACCACTTCTCTGAAAAACAAGTCTGCAATATGGACAACATCATGAGTCTTGTGGGATGGAATGAAATGTGCTATTTTGGAGAACCTATCAACCACCACAAATACTGAGTCATTACCCCTTTTTTTCCTTGGAAATCCAAGAACAAAATCCATCCTTATGTCCTTCCATGGCCTTGATGGAATAGGCAATGACTGGTATAGTTTAGTATTGTGACTAAATCCCTTGGCAACTTGACAAACTTGGCAACTTTATACAAACTTCTTCACATATTTTGAAATCCGAGGCCAAAAATAATGTTCTCTAAGAATGGTAATGGTCTTATCTCGACCAAAATGTCCTCCCATCCCTATGTTTTGTTTCTCCTTAATCATGTTTTCCCTCATGAAACTCCTTGGAATGCACAATTGACTACCCTTGAACAACATGCCATCCTAAGTCAAATAGTCTAACCACTTGGTTCTATCTACAACAATAGGCTCTTTACAAGCTTTCCATGATTCAGCAAAATTAGGATCCTCACGGTACAAATGCTTGAGTTCATCAAACCCAACTACTTCAACTTGCATTACTGTAAGCAACTGTCTCCTACTTAGTGCATCTACAACCCTGTTAGATTTTTCACTTTTATGATTCAACACAAATGTATAACTCTGCAAGAATTCTACCCACTTCGTAAGCCTTTGATTCAATTTACCTTGGTTATTTAGGTATTGTAGTGCCTGATGATCAGTATACAAAACAAATTCCTTTGACAACATATAATGCCTCCATTTCTTTAATGCCTGAACTATTGCATAGAACTCTTGATCATAAACAGAATACTTCTTCTTTGCATCATTCAATTTTTCACTAAATATGCAATAGGTTTACCTTCTTGGCTTAATACAGCCCCAATAGCACTGCCACTAGCATCACAATCCACCTGGAACACCTTTCTAAAATCTGGAAGTGCCAACGAAGGTTGTTCTATTACCTTCTTCTTCAGTAATTCAAAACTTCTCACAGCTGCCACAGTCCATTTGAACTCTTTTCTATCCAACCTTATTGTGTCAGTAAGGGGTGCACATATGCCACTAAAATTCTTAATAAACTTCCTGAAAAAACTAACCAAACCATGAAATGATCTTACCTCAGTAGCAGACCTTGGAGTAGGCCATTCCAAGATGGCTTTTACCTTCTATGGATCCATTTTGACACCTTCAAGTGATATAAAAAACCCCAAATAGACTAACTCCCTTTTTGCAAACTTACATTTCTTCAAATTAATTAACAGGTTCTCTTCCCTTAACTTTTCAAGGACACTATGAATATGAAACAAATGTTCATCCAAATTCTTGCTGAAAATTAAAATATCATCCAAATAGACAATAACAATTTTTCACAAGAACTTCTTAAGTACCTCATTCATAAGCTGCATGAAGGTGCTTGGGGCGTTTGTCAATCGAAAGGGCATGACTAACCACTCATAAAGACCCTCCTTGGTCTTGAGGGCCATTTTCCACTAATCTCCTTCTCAAATCCATATCTGCTAATAACCACTCTTGAGATCTATCTTTGTGAAGTACTGAGTTCCACTCAAGCAGTTCATAAAATCATCCATTCTTGGTAAAGGAAACCGGTACTTGATGGTTATCCTATTTAGAGCTCGAGAATCTGTACACATCCTTCACTCTCCATCCTTCTTTGGTACAAGTACTACTGGTACTGGACATGGAATTAGGCTCTTCTAAATCAAGCCCTTCCTTAACAGCTCCTAAAACTACCTGTTTAGCTTCTCTGTTTTAGTAGGAGTCATCTTGTGAGGAGCCTTGTTAGGAAAACTTGCTCCTAGAACTAGATCTATGTGATGACTGATTTTCCTTACTGGTGGCAATCCTTCTAGAACAGTATCACAGATAACATCTCCAAATTCACCTAGTAAATCTAAAACTTCAAGTGGTATTTCACTACTACCTTCTTTATCTTTCCTAGGAATCAAAGCATAGCACATATGCTGATGTTTCATTCCATCTAAAAACTTCCTTCCATCAACAAGACAAATCCTAACACTGCTACATACCTTTTCACCTTTCTTTTTCATGGGCTTTAATTTGTGGCAAACTCCATTCTTTTTTAGAGAGCATGTGTTTGCATGACCATCATGTACTACATGTCTATCAAACTGCTATGGTCTACCCAACAATAGATGGAAAACATCCATCATAATAACATCATAGAGAACTTCATCATGGTAACTCCCAATTTTGAATTTCACTAAACATTGTTCACTTACCAAGACCTTATGATCATCTTTTACCCAAGCAATCTGATAGGGCTGAGGATGTTTCTCCCTCTTGAGCTTCAACTTAGAGACCATCTCGTCTGACACCAAGTTGTCAGTGCTACCACCACCAATGATCACTTCACAACATTTTTCCTCACAATTTCATCGGGAATGAAACAAACTCCTCCTTTGTCCTAGTTCAATCTCACCACTTAATAGGACCCCTTCATTTACCAAGGTTTCTCCTCTTTCTACATCCTTTGAATGTGATGACTGTGCATCCTCATCCACATGAGCAACCCTAGCTTGACCCTCAGCTTTTCTATATGTCCTTCCTTGTCAATGAGTGCATTCAAAGGCATGATGACCTTCTTCATGGAAATAGAAATAGGTATCACAGAAGCCTCCTCTTCCTTGTCCATGTCCTCTACCTCTTCCTCTTTGATTTCGAAAGTCTTGATCACAAGAGCGGTTGAAACCCTCATTCCTCTGGTTCCTGCTAGTACCCACATCTTCTTTGTCTCCCTTCAAACCTCTTATTCAGCTTCTCTTCAACTCATAGGGCAAACTAGTATGCCTCCTCAACGCTGGTCATTCTTACCAGACTTAATTCCTCCTAGATGCTAGGTCGCAACCCACTGATATAACAAGCAACCTTCTCCTTATTTTCTTCTGCATGCCCTACTCTAATGAAAAGTATATAAAATTCCTCTATATATTCTTGAACTTATCTTCTTGCTTTCTTTAACCCATGCATCTTCTTAAACAAATCAAGTTCATAGTCCACAAGAATGAATTGCTTCTTCAATTTGTCCACCATGCGATCGCACCTTGTGATCTTCTCCTTTCCTCTTTTGTTTCTTTCCAATTGAACCTCTTGCCACAAGATTTTGGCATGGCCTTTCAATTTGGCCTTTGTAAAGTTAACCCTATCTAGGTCCCTAATATCCTAATACTCAAAGTATTCTTCTAGTTCATTGATCTAGTCGATCAACTCATCTGGCTTCTAATTTCTTGAAAATACACCCACATCAATTGTAGGTCTTTTCCCAAATTTAGTAATCACCCTTAAAAGCCTTTTGTTTGCCTGATTCAAAACTTTCTCATCAAATTTCCCTTGTGGTCCAATTTTCTCTTCTTCATTGTCATACTCACTATCATCACCTGCGGCAATAGTTGTTCCTCTATGGAGTTCTGCCTGCAATTCTTGTACCTTCCTTTGGAGGGCTCTAACCTCCTCATGAATAACAGCTCTGGCCCTTCCACCATGCTCTCTTCATGGAGGCATCTTCTTAACTCAAACCCATAAACACACAGTCTTGGTGCAAACTGCTTCACAGTCAGCACTCTGTCTACAAACTTAGGAAAACCTACTCTGATATCACTTGATGGGAACACAACCCACGCACAGAATTGACACAACAGGAAAAAGGAAAATTTTACTTAAATAGACCCCAAAGGGTTAAGGACTAGGAATACATTCTAGAAAGGGTTAGTAGGCATCCACCAACCAAATAGAAGGCTCCAAAAGTTGTGTTAGAAGTTGACGCAAATCTAGAAGAATCCAAAAACGGTAACCAAACTTCTGGGAGGCATAACTTTTGAGCCATAACTCTGATTGATGAACCGTTTACATTTTCAAAAAGTTCTCAAAGCACTCTATAGCCCTAAGGAGAGCTTTTCTCATCCCCCATTTTTTGGCCCTTTTTGAGGTCATTTAATGCCCCTAACCTGACTTTGAAGCATTCTTAGGAGGTCTCCAAAACTCAAAAAACTGCGATAACTTTCAAACTGTGGGGCCTTTTGACCTGACTCTTTTTCTGGAATGCTCTAAATTACAATTACATTCATTTAGAAAATTTACACCTCCTAGTTCACCAAAATGATGGCTCAATTACATACTCCTATTTTTCAGCATTTACACATATCTCAAGGTGTTCAAATACTCTATATTGGAACACTGATAGTGGAACTGTGAGAGTTGCAACCTTTATTTGACCCAAATGAGTATCCAAAAATGAAAACACATGAAATGAAAACTAAGTCTAAGTACTTTTTTTTTTGGGTGACACAGGACTGCCCTTATAGCTCTGGATGCTCCTGCATCAAACACCCAGGGTAGATTGAAAAGTGATCTTATCACTTTATGAATGGTAGAGAAAATCCCAAATGGGAAACCTCAGCTGCTGAAACCAAGTTTAGTCCTCGATCGATTGTCCTTTCCACTTGACCAAGTACTCTTCATACTGTCTATTTCTGGTACTTCTACCCACATGATCATCTAGAATGTCTTCTATCTCCACCTTCTTAGAAGCAAGAATTGGACATTGCTCTAACACTAGCTCCTCATCTACACCATCATCATGATACTCTATTAAGTCTGCAATGTTGAAAATAGGAGAAATGTGAACACCATCTGGTAGCTCCAACTCATATGCATTTCTTGAGTCATGTTTCTTCAAAATTTTGCAAGGGCCAAATTTCTTCATTTTCAACTTGTTGTAAGTACTGACTGGAAATGTTTATTTTTATAAGTGCGCCATGACAAGATCTCCTACTTGAAATTCATTATGTCTTCTCCTTTGATCAGCCCTAGCTTTATAATCTTGATTCATCTTGGTAATGTGTGCTTGAACCTATTCATGTAGATGCTTGATATGTTCAGCAAATTCTTCAACTTCTACACTTGTCCTCTCCCCTTGCTCTATCTTCCTTAATTCTTGTGCAATCCTTGGGCTACTTCCATATACAATTTGGAATGGTGATTCTCTAGTACTCCTATTTATAGAGTTATTGTAAGAAAACTCTACTTGTGGTAGAATCAAATGCCATCCCTTGGGCTTATCCCCAACTAAACATCTCAACAAATTGCCTAGACTTCTGTTTACCACTTCTATTTGGTCGTCAGTCTTTGGGTGATGCGTGGAACTGATTTTCAAGTCTATTCTCAACTTCTTCCACAATGTCCTCCAGAAATACCCCACAAATTTAGTTTCTCTGTCAAAAATTATACTCCTTGGAAGGCCATGTAGTCTTACCACTTCTCTGAAAAACAAATCTGTAATATGGATAGCATCATGAGTATTGTGGCATGGAGTGAAATGTGCCATTTTGGAGAACCTATGAACTATCACAAATACTGATTCATTACCCCTTTGTGTTCTTGGCAATCCAAGAACAAAATCCATACTTATGTCCTCCCATGGCCTTGATGGAATAGGCAATGGCTCATATAGTTCAGTATTGTGACTAAATCCCTTGGCAACTTGACAAACCTGACAACTTTATACAAACTTCTTCACATCTTGTGAAATCTAAGGCCAAAAATAATGTTTACTAAGAATGGAAATGGTCTTATCTTGACCAAAATGTCCTACCATCCCTCTGCTGTGTTTCTAATTAATCAGGTTTTCCCTCATGGAACTCCTTGGAATGTACAATTAAATACCCTTGAAGAACATGCCATCCTGAATATAATAGTCTAACCACTTGGTTCTATCTACAGCAACAGGCTCTTTACAAGCTTTCCATGCTTCAACAAAATTAGGATCCTCATGGTACAAAATCTTGAGTTTATCAAACTCAACTACTTCAACCTCCATTACTGTAAGTAACAACTATATCCTACCTAGTGCATCTACAATCCTGTTAGATTTTCCACTTCTATGCTTCAACACAATTGTATAACTATGCAAGAATTATACCCACTTCATATGCCTCTGATTCAATTTACCTTGGCTATTTAGGTACTGCAATACCTAATGATCAATATACAAAACAAATTCCTTTGGCAACAAATAATGCCTCCATTTCTTTAAGGCCTAAAATATTGCATAGAACTCTTGATCATAAACAGAACACTTCTTCTTTCCATCATTCAAATTTTCACTAAAATATGCAATAGGCTTACCTTCTCAGCTTAATACAGCCCCAATAGCACTACCACTAACATCACAATCCACTTGGAACACCTTTCCAAAATTTGGAAGTGCCAACACAGGTTTTTCTGTTACCTTCTTCTTCAGCAATTCAAAACTTCTCATAGCTACTGCAGTCCATTTGAACTCTTTTCTATCCAGCCTTATTGTGTCAGTAAGGGGTGCACATATGCCACTAAAATTCTTAATAAAATTCTTGTAAAAAATAACTAGACCATGAAATGATCTTACCTCAATAGCAGACCTTGGAGTAGGCCATTCCAAGATTGCTTTTACCTTCTTTGGATCCATTTTGAGACCTTCAAGTGATATAACAAAACCCAAATAGACTAACTCCTTTTTTTCAAAGATACACTTCCTCAAATTAATTAATAGTTTCTCTTCCCTTAACCTTTCAAGGACACTATGAATATGCAATAAATTTTCTTCTAAAGTCTTGCTGAAAATTAAAATATCATACAAATAGACAATAACAAATTTTCCTAAGAACTTCCTAAGTACCTCATTCATAAGCCACATGAAGGTGCTTGGGGCATTTGTCAATCCAAAGGGCATGACTAACCACTCATATAGACCCTCCTTGTTCTTGAAGGCCATTTTCCACTCATCTCCTTCTCAAATCCATATCTTGTGATAACCACTCTTGAGATCTATCTTTGTGAAGTACTGAGCTCCACTCAAGCAGTCTATAAGATCATCCATTCTTGGCAAAGGAAATTCGTACTTGACGGTTATCCAATTTATAGCTTAAGAATCTGTACACATCCTCCACTCTCCATCCTTCTTTGGTGTGAGTACTTCTAGTACTACACATGGACTTAGGCTCTCCCCAATTAAGCCCTTCCTTAACTGCTCCTGAACCTGCCTATTTAGCTCCTCTATTTTAGTAGGAGTCATCCTATGAGCAACCTTGTTAGGCAAACTCGCTCCTAGAATTAGATCTATCTGATGACTGATTTGTCTTACTGGTGGCAATCCTTTTGCAACATTATTAGAGATAACATCTCTGAATCCACCTAGTAAATCCAAAGCTTCAAGTGGTATTTCACTACTACCTTCATTATATTTCCTAGGAATCAAAGCATAGCACATAGGCTGATGTTTGATTCCATCTAAAAACTTCCTTCTGTCAACAAGACAAATCCTAGCACTACTATATACCTTTTCACCTTTCTTTTTCATGGGCTTCAGTTTGTGGTGAACTCCATCCTTTTTTAGAGAGTATGTGTTTGCATTACCATCATGTACTGCATGTCTATCAAACTACCATGGTCTACCCAAAAATAGATGGCAAAGATCCATCGAAATAACATCATAGAGAACTTCATCATGGTAACTCCCAATTTTGAATTTCACGAAACATTGTTCACTTACCAGGACCTTATGATCATCTTTTACCCAAGAAATCCGATAGGGCTGAGGATGTTTCTCCTTCTTGAGCTTCAACTTAGAGACCATCTCCTCTAACACCAAGTTGTCACTGTTACCACCATCAATAATCACTTCACAACATTTTTCCTCACATTTGCACCTGGTACAAAACAAACTCCTCCTTTGTCCTAGTTCAATCTCACAACTTAATAGGACCCTTTCATTTACCAAGGTTTTTCCTCTTTCTACATCTTCTAAGTGTGATGATTGTGCATCCTCATCCACATGAGAAACCCTAGCTTGACCCTCAACTCTCCTATCTGTCCTTCCTTGTCATTGAGGGCATTCAAAGGCACGATGACCTTCTTCATTGCAATGGAAATAGGTACCATAGAAGCCTCCTCTTCCTTGTCCACGTACTCTACCTCTTCCTCTCTGATTTCCAAAGTCTTGATCACGAGAGTGGTTGAAACCCTCATTCCTCTGATTCCTTCTAGTACCCACATCTTCATTTTTCTTTTGGGTTTCATTTTGACCTCTAGATGACCTAAGGCTTCCCCTTCCTCCTTGACCATGCCATCTTTGTCTCACTTAAAACCTCTTATTTAGCTTCTCTTCAACTCTTAGGGCAAACCAATATGCCTCTTCAACACTAGTCATTCTTACCATACTTAATTCCTCCTGGATGCTAGGTCGCAACCCACTAATATAATGAGCAACCTTCTCCTTATTTTCTTTTGCATGCCCTAATCTATTCAAAAGTCCATAAAAATCCTCTGTATATTCTTGGACTGATCTTCCTACTTACTTTAACCCATGCATCTTCTTAAAAAAATCAAGTTCGTAGTCCACAGGAATGAACTGCTTCTTTAATTTGTCCACCATGCGATCCCGCCTTGTCATCTTCTCCTTTCCTCTTCTTTTTCTTTCCAATTGAACCTCTTGCCACCAAATTTTGTCATGGCCTTTTAGTTTGGCCTTTGAAAACTTAACCCTATCTGGGTCCTTGATATCCTCATACTCAAAGTATTCTTCCAGCTCATTGATCCTTTCGATCAACTCATCTGGTTTCAGATTTCATTAAAATACACCCACATCAATTATAGGTCTTTTCCAAAATTTAGTAATGGCCCTAGGAAGCCTTTCCTTTGCCTAATTTGGAACTTCCATGTTAAATTCCCCTTCTGGTCCAATTTCCTCTTCTTCATTGTCATCCTCACTATCATCACCTGTGGCAACATTTGTTCCTCTATGAAGCTCCTCCTACAATGCGTGTACCTACCATTGGAGGGCTCTAACCTGCTCAGGATTAATAGCTCTAGCCCTTCAACCATGCTCTCTTCATGGAGGAATCTTCTTAACTTAAACCCATAACCACACAGTCCTAGTGCAAACTGCCTCACAGTCGATGCTCTGTCTACACACTCAGGTAAACCTGCTCTGATACCACTTGATGGGAACACAACCCATGCACAAAATCGACAGAACAAGAAAAGAGAAAATTGTATTAACTATGTAAATAAGATAGTACATTTAGTACAAAGAAGATAGACTTCAAAACATGCCCTATGGGCTTACAATAACATAAATCTGGAGATAATTTTTCCTTTCAGTACCTCCTCTCAAACTCCATTCTGAACTGCCTTTTACAATGCTAGAAATGTCCTTAAATAGACCCTGGAGGGTTAAGGACTAGGAATAAATTCTAGAAACTGTTAGTAGGCATCCACAGACCAAATAGAAGGCTCCAAAAGCTATGTTAGAAGTCGACACAAATCTGGAAGAATCCAAAAATGGTAACTGAACTTTCAGGAGGCATAACTTTTGAACTATAGCTCCGATTGACAAACAGTTTACATTTTCAGAAAGATCTCGAAGTGTTCTATAGCCCTATGGAGGAGCTTCACTTGTCTCCCTTTTTTGTCCCTTTTCAAGGTCATTTAATTCCCCTAACCTAATTTTGAAGCATTCTTAGGAGGTCTCCAAAACCTGAAAAATTGCGATAACTTTCAAACCTTGGGGCCTTTTGACCTGATTCTTTTTCTAGAATTCTCTAAATTACAATTACATTCATCTAGACAATTTACACCTTCTAGTTAACCAAAATGATGGCTCAATTACATACTCCTATTTTTTTGGCATTTACATATATCCCAAGGTGTTCAAATACTCTATCCCAGAACACTGATAGTGGAACTGTGAGAGTTGGAACCTTTATTTGACCCAAATGGGTATCCAAAAATTAAAACACATGAAATAGAAACTAAGTCTAAGTACATGTTCTTTTGGGTGACACAGGCTTGCCCTTATACCTCTAGATGCTCCTACATCAGATTGAAAGTGGGTTTCATATGATATTTCTGTTTGCTGGTGCAATTGTTATATTGAAGGAAATGAAATAAGTTCATTAGTTGGAATTGGAAAACTGAACTATGTTTTCTTCCAATTAGTATAACTAAAATAATGTGTCTGTTAGATTATGGAAGTGTGATCCTTTAGATTGGGTGGTTGTCATAAAGCGAGTAACTTGTGGTGATATAAATATTTTTCCAGATGCCCTCTGACACTAGTCTAGACCCTTATGGGAAAGTTTATGATAGTTATTTAATCAATTAGTAATGTTTAAAATTTCATTGGTTGGGTATCATATAATAAGATAAGAACATTATAGTTTTACCTAACATATTGAGTTCTACGAGTGGCTGAACGTAGATTCTTATGTTGACACCCATGGACTACTGGATCATTACCTTGTCATATTCTGTGCAAGTTTATTTTTGCATATCTGCATGTAAGAAATTATGTACTTGCTTTATAATTTGATTGTGAAAAGAAAATTGCATTTTCAGTATATCTGTTATTTGGATTAAATGAATATAGTGTTGTTATGAAATCTAACATGCAGGTTTACGGGAGATCTCATTAGTTTAATTAGTGTTACTAAGCCCTATTTCTTGTTTTGTGGTTGTGTTCTTTTGATTTCAGGTTCGAGATAGGGTTGATTATGGACTTAGAAGAAAATGGATGTTTAACATTTAGAACCAGTATTAATTTGAATGTATTTAAAAAGTTGTTGTACTTCAAATAAGAGTATAGATATATAATATACTCTAATGCATTACTATGAAATGTTACATTGCCGTTATGAGTACTTTACTGTACCTAATTTGTAAAGAATAATATGTATTGGAGATTTGTTTAAAAAAAATTTAAAAAATTGAGGTTTTAATCTTATAATTATGTATGGATTATTGTTATTATGGTTATTTTTTGGTTATTTGTGTGTTCGGGTATTACATTTGGTATTAGAGTCCAAGGTTTAAACACTCAAGACTCGATAACTTTAAATAGGGGTTCATTATGCTTCTTACAAGAATTTTAATTAAATCTCTTTTTATAGGAATTCTAGTATGCATCCTATTACACGAGGAGCACGAGGACGAGGTATCCCTAATGCTGATGCCAATGCAGGCAGAGGCAGAGGTGGATGTAGAGGCTGCAGTTATGGCCTAGGTAGGGGTCTGGCTCGTCAAGATATGCTTGGTGATAGAATTCCTCATGTTGAAGAGTAGTTGAGGACCTTCAAGCTGAAATTCTTTAGTGAATTCTTGAACGATTGGATGGGCTTGAAGCTAGGAATAATATTCTTGGTGGGGGAATGAATGCTCAGAATATATAGATTCCCAATGCCAATCAAGTTTTAGTAGAGGATCCTATTATTAGAACTCAGCTAAAAGACCTATCTAAGCTTAAAGGTCCATATTTTAATGGAACCAAAGCTGGTAATGAAGCTGAAGCTTGGCTTTTAAACATTGAGAGATTTTTATTCTGCATGATTATCACACAAATGTGAAAGTTTGCTAGACTGCAATGTAGTTAAGGTCTTTTGCATCTATTTGGTGGGAAATGGAATTAGAACACCTTGGACTTCATATTTCTCAAGTCACTTGGGAATTATTTATAGAGAGGTTCCAAGAAAGATTGATGTCTGAGTATTGGCAGCAAACCAGGTCTGAGGAATTCTTTAACATTTCACAAGGAAATTCAATAGTGGAAATGTATGAAAGAAAATTCTTTCAGCTAAAGAAGTATTCTGGTTGGAATGAAGGGGATAAACCTTTGGTGTAACACTTTATCAGGGGTTTAAATCCTAGGATTGGAGAGGAAGTGAGAAATTTCAAACCAAAAATTGTTAAGGAAGCTACTGATTAGGCTAAGCTTGCTGAAATGAAATCTAGTTTTTCAACCAAAAGTGTTGTTAACCCACCTATTCCAAGTAGAAGTAAGAGTCAGAAACCCTTTAGTGATGATTCTAAGGTAGCACCTAGTGGCTATGAGAGTAAATATCAAAGGAGGAAATTTAATAAATTTACCAAATCAAACAAGGGTTTTAAGGTCCCTAAACTACCTAAATCCATTAAGCCTATTGAAAGTGTGAAACATAGTTTTGCACCGCCACAAGAAAATTCCTCACAAGATAAGAGCACCAAAAGAGAAGTGAAATGTTGGCATTGTGGGCAGTTGGGTCATTTACAATGGAATTTTCCTCTTAGAGGCAATAATTAGGGTAGGCCAAGAGCATCGAGTTTTGAGGCTACTATTGGAGATTCTGGGAGGAACCATCGTATTTTTGCTACTATGGATCATAATCAAGCAGAACATCAGAACACGGTGGTTGAGGCTAAAGGTACTTATCAAGGTACAAAAATTTCCATTTTATTTGACTCAAGTGCCACTGATTCTTTCATTTTTGCCAATTTGGTTAAACATTATATTATTCTTGTAAGAAAGGCTGAGTTGGCATGGCAAGTTGAGTTAGCTTTTGGATCTAAGGTAGAAACTGGGCTGATTGCGGTAGATTGTGAAATTCTTCTTAAGGAATTTATGACTATAGTAAACCTCAGTGTCATTCCTTTAGGAACCTATGATATAATTTTAGGAATGGATTGGTTGGATCAGCACCAAGCCATTATTGATTGTAGCATAAAGATTATTAAATGCATTGATGATAATGGAGCAAATAAATTCATAATAGGAATTGAGAGGCCTATTTCTATTAGAATGATATCTGCTAAACAACTTCAAAAGTGTTTATGAAAAGGCTGCAAGCTATTTGCTATTTCTGTTAATGATTTTTCTAAACCTTTAGCAAATAAAACTAGTTTAGACCATCCTTTACTTTGTAATAGAAATTTTGGGTATTCTACCCAAGAGAGAAATAGACTTTAGGATTGATCTTGTGCCTGGAACTGAACCTATTTCTAAAACTCCCTATCATATGGCAGCACAAGAATTGGTAGAAATCAAGGTTCAACTTGAAGAACTTCTTGAGAAATGGCTGATTAGACCAAGTGTCTCTATTTGGGGTGCACCTATTATCTTTTTTAAGAAGAAAGATGGATCACTTAGGCTATGTATTGATTACAAACAGTTAAATAAAGCCACTATCAAGAATAGGTGTCCATTGCCTAGAATTGATGATTTATTTGATTAGGTTAAGGGTGCTAAAGTATTTTCTAAAATTGATCTTAAATTTGGGTACCATTAGCTAAGAATTCAAGAAGCTGATATCCATAAAACAACATTTCAAACTAGGTATGGGCATTAGGAATTCATTGTTGTACCTTTTGGTTTAACAAATACACCATTAGTATTTATGAGTCTGATGCAGGGAGTTTTTAGAACATTCCTTGATAAGTTTGTAGTTGTCTTTCTAGATGACATACTGGTTTATTCTAACTCCTTGGAGGAGCATGAACAACATTTGAGACAAGTTTTGGAATGTCTCCAAAGGAATAAACTGTATGCTAATCCTAAAAAGTGTGAATTTTTCAAATCAGAAATAAGTTACCTTGGACACATTATAATGGGAGATGGAATAGCTATAGATCCAGCTAAAATTAGAGCTATTGTAGAGTGGTCAACACCTACAAACATTTTTGAAATGAGAAGTTTTATGGGTCTAGCTAGTTACTACTGAAGGTTTGTGGCTAATTTCTCAAAAATAGCTCATCCTATCACTTCTCTTCAGAGAAAAGGTAAGAAATTTATTTGGTCAGATAGCGTCAAGAATCTTTTCAGCATCTTAAAGAATGGTTGACTAGTGCACCTATATTGGTTGTACTTGATCTTTATAGATGCTTCTTTAGATGGATTAGGAGTAGTTTTGATGCAAGATGGTAGGGTGATTGCATATGAATCCAAGAAACTCAACAATCATGAGTTAAACTATCCTACTCACAATTTAGAACTAGCTGCAGTAATGTATGTGTTGACCAAATGGTGACATTTTCTCCTTGGATAGCATTTTGAGTTATGTACTCATCACAGAAGTCTTAAATATATTTTTACATAGCCAAATTTGAATGCACAAAAATGCAGATGGATGGAATTTTTGTGTGAATATAACTTTGAAGCAAAATATGTGCAAAGTAAAGAGAATAAGGTGGCTGATGCACTTAGCAGAAGATGTCACAAATTCTCTTCTTTAACTCTCACAATGCATTTGAAGGAGAAAATATTTCAAAATCTGATTACTGATACTTGGTTTTTAGATGTCAAGGCTGTTATAGAAAGTGGCAGCATGTTAGAAGGTAGATTTGAAGGTTACTCTATTAGCACTGATGGATTGCTGGTCTATAGAGGTAGTATTTATGTACCTGAAGTTGGAGAGCTACAAAATTTGGTAATGACTAAAGCTCATAAAGTGCCCTATTCAGCACATCCCGATGTTAAGAGAATGAATGTTGATCTTAAACAACATTACTATTGGCTAGGAATGTAGAGGGATATTGCTGATTTTGTCGCTAGATGTCTAGAATGTCAAAGGGTGAAAGTTGAACATCAGCATCTTGTTGGTTTACTTCAATCTCACAGTGTGCTTGGATGGAAATGGGATACCATCTTCATTGATTTTATCATGCGATTACCTTTATCACTTAGGCAACATGATTCAATCATGGTTGTAGTTGACAGGTTAACCAAAGTTGCACATTTTATTCCAGTAAGATCTTCATATAAAGTTGCATCTATAGCACATATTTATATGGACCAAATAGTAAGACTGCATTGGATTCCAAAGAAGATTATATCAGATAGGGACCTAGTTTTAACATCTTCGCTTTGGAGGTCTATGCAACGTGAACTTGGTACTGAACTAAATTTTAGTTCTGCATATCATCCTGAGACTAATGGGCAAACTGAGTGTGTAAATTAGATTTTGGAAGACATGCTCAGGATGTACATCATGGATAGGTAGAACAAATGGGAAGAATTCTTGCATTTAGTTGAATTTGCTTATAATAACGGTTATCACAGTTCTATAGGTGTGGCTCCTTTTCAAGCTTTGTATGGACGACCTTATAGAACACCCTTGAGCTAGGATAATTTAGAAGATAGAATTCTCCTAGGTCCTAAAATGCTCCAAGATATGGAACACTAAGTGAAAAAAATTAGTAAACACCTTGTTACAACACAGGATAGATAAAAAAAGTATGCAAATTTGCATAGGATTGAGTGTCAGTTTGTGGTTGGGGGCAAAGTATTTCTGTGGGTTAGACCTAGAAAATGTCTTATTAGATATGGTAAAGGTTCCAAATTGTCTCCACGTTTTGTGGGATTGTTTGAAATCCTGGAAGGTGTTGGTCCAGTTGCCTACAAACTTTCTTTGCCTCCCAGTCTATCTCGAATCCATGATGCTTTTCATGTGTCTATTTTGAGGAAATACATACTTGATATCACTCATGTTCTTAATTTGAATGCATTACAGGTAGTGAATGGCCTATTGATGCTAGAACTAGTGTAAATCATCTAGCAAAGAGAGCTAAATCTTAGAGGTCACAAGGTGGAAAAGGTAAAGGTATTATGGGATCATAATGATGATACCTTTGCAACTTAGGAAGATACAGGGGCAATGAAAGCTTCACATCCTCATTTATTTTCAGGCTTCCAAGAGTAAGCCTAAGCTGGTGGGGGAGGGTGTCATGGCCTTGAAAATTCTACATATGATACCTTGGATTTTGATATTAGTTTAATTTTTTGGATAGTTTGTTACTTGTTGAAGCTATTTTAATTCTAGCATCATTATGTTAAACTCTATGAGAATTTAGACGTTACTAAAATTTGATTCTCAGAACAAATGTTTTAATACTTTCAGTATTGTGTTTTATTCAAAATCTCAATATCTAAAACAATTTAGATTCAGGAATCAAATTTTAAATAATAAAGCAATGTTGGTATGGTTTTTGTTTTACTATTTGTCTGGTTCATACTTTAAGACTTATATTTGAGGTGGCATTAAATTTTAGCAGGACCTTGAATCTGTTATTTGCCAGATTGAAGTATATATATATAATTATAGCATTGTATAAATAAATAAATATACATATACACATAAGTGCATTAAGAATGATATATATATATATATATATATATATATATATATATATATATATATATATATATATATATATATATATATATATATATATATATATATATATATATATATATATATATATATATATATAAAATTGTGTGTGTGCTTGTATATATATATATATATATATAGTTATCAATTAACAACATTTATATGTAAGTGGGATTAATATTAAGTATAAATATTAATATTAACATGCATATCTATTACAATCTAAGTTAGTTCCTAAACTAACCTATCGCATGGAATTAAAACTAAGTCTTAAACCTAAACTTGCGCATAGCCTAAGTTTATCAATGCATAACTTGGAATTGGCATGGGGTTTTGGGCTTTGGATTGAGGCAGCAATGTAAATGCAAATTAATGCATGCAGGTCACATATGGTACTATGGATGCCATGTGTTGAAAATTTGCATTGATTTTGGATTTAGGATTTTGGCTTGTTGTTATGAGCATTGAATTTGCATGTTTTACCTGTTGTTTTGGGCTGGGTGTTAGCTAAGAGTTAAGCTCTATTTGCCATTGTTGATCTCTAGTTGAGGGAACCATGAAATAGTTAGTGAACTGGTTTCTTTGCACTATCTTTGGGAAACTGCTCGCCATGATGGAGTTTGTTGACTTACTCCAGCTCCATAAATCCTTTCAATGTATACTCTTCATATTCGGTTACATGGTAGTATTTCTTAGTTTTTACCATTAAAAGATTTTTTTTTCTATTAATTCTAGGACATGGCATAGAAAGTTGGAGAATCAACCTATGAATTTGGAAGAAGAGGGCTCTCCAGGCAGCATCTCTTGTCTTTCATTCTGCATTCTCTTAGGCAGGGCCAATTTCTAACCTATTTATTCGTCTTTAGTATATTTTCAATTGTATAAATTGATTTACATGTTGTGGTTTCATGGGAATTTTCTTTGATGAAGGAAAGTTTGATATTGGTTAAAAAGGGTTTTTTGAAAACCATGTTCTCTCTCTGTTTTAGATTCTTTTAAGTTATAGCATGAATATTGAAATTTTTTTGGTAAGCACAACACTCAAGTCTGGGTGTGAGCAGGGTTTAGTCTATGATAGCCAAATTCTATACACACTCAAGCTTGAGTGCAGTTGCATGGTTAAAACAATGTTTGCATTTGTTGTTTTCATTGTATCCAATCTCAGTTGTTGTAATGTTTTGCTATTTAATAGAACAAGAACAGTTAGTTTATGATGCAATTTGTGGTTTTATAAACTCAAAATGGAGTACAAATTCTCTGTGTATATGTTGTTCATGCTTTTTGTTTAAATGTTTTGTGGGGTTTCGGTTGCTTTGTAAATAAATTGTCATGTTGTTGTTTCATAACTAAGTGCAAGAAAAGGGATAAATGTATGGGAACTTGTGAAATGTGATGTTTTTGCTTCTATCTATACATATCTCTGTTAAGTTGCAATAGGTGATAATATGCATATATTGATATTGTTGTTAATATCGAACCTTGTGTAAAACATAAATTTGGGGTTTAAATTTTGATTTGGGTTTTAGGGAAACAACTTAAGTTTTTAATTCTATAGGTTATTGTGAATTGAAGTTTTGTCAAAAGAAAGCTCAGTAGGTTATATGAACAGGGGTTTGATAGTTGAGCATGTTAGTACATTTTAATTAGTATTTATAAATTTTTATGGCTATTGGCATGTAAACCGTAGCCTGGTAAAATTTCACTATGGTTGTTATCTTTTATATTTTTGCAACAAGTTTATATTTAGTAGATTGTGTCAGCTTGTGAAGATGTGGGGGTTTTAGTACCGAGAAATGTATAGTTTATTCTCTATGATATGGGTAGATACTTTGTTAGATTAATGCATTTGTTTTTATCACTATTAAATTAGGGGTGATTATAGTTAACCTCGATGTGCTGTAGAATGTTTGGGGTTGGTTATCTAGGCATAGTCGATTTCAATGGTTATGTTAACAAACTAGAAATAGTGAAATTGAATTGTCTTGTAGAATAGTGAAAAGATAACTACCTAGTAACAACAAGTTAGAGTGTTTTTGTTAAAAGCTTGTTTTGTATAATTAGTAAATATTGTAGGTGGTTAAGAAGGTGTATCTTTGAGTATTTATGATCTATACTATATTTATATAGGAACAATTCAGTTCTATGATCTGTGATTTATTCTTAGTTTTATTAGTGGAAAGATTATATATCTATTTTAGATCTAACGGTGTGTGTGTATAGTTGCCATATATATATATATATATACAAGTGTGAGAATATAGGTATAAGCATACATGTATTTGCTTACGAATTGAATTGTTAGAATTATCATAGATATGTAATATTGAAATTATCATGATTACTTGTTTCAAAAATGGAAATTGATTAATTTTTATATTCTGATGTTAGTAAGTATTAAGACATGTGGATAGTTTTAATATTGGTATATTAATTTAATGAAAAGTAAATATAGTGAATTTTGGAAACATCAATTCCTTACTATTTAATTTGAATATAGTTGATATGTAGTTTGAAAAGCTTGGTTACTTGTGAAAATTAAAAGGGGCAAGGTTGCTTTTGGTAATATGAAATGTGGATTGTATGAAAGAATACAAATATGGTTTCATTTGGTACTTTTATAAGAATATTACTTTGAAAGATTGAAAGTGGGTTTCATATGATATTTTTCTTTGCTGGTGCAATTGTTATATTGAAGCAAATGAAATAAGTGCATTAGTTGGAATTGGAAAATTAAACTATATTTTCTTCCATTTAGTATAACTAAAATAATGTGTATGTTAGATTATGGAACTGTGATCCTTTAGATTGGGTGGCTATCATAAAGTGAGTAACTCGTGGTGATAGAATTATTTTGTTGGATGCCCTCTGACACTAGTCTAGATCCTTCTGGGAAAGTTTACCAAAACTATTTAATCAAGTGGTAATATTTAAAATTGCATGGGTTGGGTATCATATAATAAGATAAGAACATTATGGTTTCACCTGAAATATTGAGTTCTACGAGTGGCTGGACGTAGATTCTTATGTTGACACCCATGGACTACTGGATCATTACCTTGTCATATTCTATGCAAGTTCATTTTTGCACATCTGCATGTAAGAAATTATGTACTTGCTTTATAATTTGATTGTGAAAAGAAAATTGTATTTTCAGTATATCTGTTATTTGGATTAAATGAATATAGTGTTGTTGTGAAACGTAACATGCAGGTTTACAGGAGATCTCATCAGTTTAATTAGTGTTACTAAGCCCTATTTGGTGTTTTATGGTTGTGTTGTTTTGATTTTAGGTTCGAGATAGGGTTGATTATAGACTTAGAAGAAAATGGTTGTTTAACATTTAGAGCCAATGTTAATTTGAATGTATTTAAAAAGTTGTTGTACTTCAAATAAGAGTATAGATATATATTATACTCTGATGCATTAATATGAAATGTTACATTGTTGTTATGAGTACTTTTCTGTACCTAATTTGTAAAGATTAATATGTATTGGAGATTTGTTAAAAATTAAAAAAAAAATTCAGGGTTTTAATCTTATAATTATGTATGGATTATTGTTATTATGGTTATCTTTTTGTTATGTGTGTGTTCGGGTATTACATATCCTCCTTAGTAATTCATGGCATGATTTAATAGCCTCATGTCTCTTCTAGAAGTCTACTTGTTTGATTGAGTATAAATAAGTTGATATTAAGACCTTTAAATGCTTTTAAATGCATGTGTACCTGATTGTCCATTTGAGGCTTAAGAGGTTTTTGATGTTTCTAACACCTTGAATTTAGTGTGTTTGTTGGCACTAAAAAATTGCATGGTCAATTTTGAGCACCTTTGAGAATTTTGAGCCCTATAAACGCTTTTAAATGAGTTTGTACCTGACTGTACTTTTAAACCCCCATGATGTTTAATGTTTCTAACACCCTCCATTTGGCATGTCCACATGTTCCTTGAAGTTAAAAAATCATTCGGTGATGTTTGGTGAAGTCTTGTTTTGAGCTAATTCTAAATTTGCATTTTCACCTAGGTGTCAGACAATGTTAGGAGGCCCTGTTTACCAGTGAATACCTCACACCTCGAAATTTTTTGTGATTCGCCACTTTGGGAGTATCTAACATCCATATCCAACAACCTATGTTTCAAATTTTGAGTTGTTTCAAGTTCATTTGATTAGGTTTTGAATCCCTCAAATTTGGTAGTTTACTGTTTTCATGCTTTTGCACTTTGCACCTAATTCTGGGAAGCCCTGTTTGATGTGCTATAACTTTGACCCAGTTGATCCAAATGCCAAAATTCCTACTGCATTTTATTCTAAACGTCAAAGACTTGTTATGTTTCAATCTTTGAGTCTTGACGAATCCATTTGATCAGTTTTCAAATGTGATTCCCAATGGAATTTCCAAAGTTTTACTGATCTCAATATTTTTAGGTTTGTCAGGACCCCTGTTTGACACATTATAACTTGAAATACATGATTGGAAAGATAGAATGGATTGTACCATTATGTTTTCCACTAAAAATAAGTTAAGTGTGACATTTTTTAAGTCATGATGAATCCGTATGCACACTTTTCCAGGTCAATTCCATTTGCCAAAATCACTTTTCTGCCATTGCTTCAGTTTGAAAAATCCAAGTAGCCTATTTGGACCACTCGCCATTTGCGTCCTATTATTCATAATGAGCCTAAATCATAGATCCATAATGTTCTCACGATAGAGAATGACTGTCCCAATTTTCATTTCCCCATATGATCATTTGCCTAGTTTTCCAAGCCAAATTTGAATCCATTTAATCCTTTTTTGACATGTTTATCTATACATATTTTTTTAAGTTGTCAACTTTGACGATGAATATCTTTTGACTCTAAACTTTTCATAAGATAAGATTTGACAGGATAAGAGAATGCAGAACAAATATTCAGTATGTCAGTTTTCAGAGCTTGGTCAGTGGTTCGGGTCAATTTTTAAGGCTAGTCAACAAGCCTCCTGACACCAATTTTGACTAGTTGCAAAAAGGATAAAATGAGTTTTAAAAGTTGTCTTTAGTGGTTGAATTTGATTCTAATTAGTTCAAGGTGATTGATACATCAGTTTGAAAAATTAGTCACCTGAAAGCGAAATTTTTTTAAATTTATTTTTAGCCACATCACCATGTGACCCGACTCATATGATCAGGATATGGTTTTATCAGCATTGTTGCATTGTAGGGATGGCAATATTTAGTTTCCAAGAGATAAAATTAGATGAGGATGAATAAGATGAACTCAAAAATAAGGTGACAAGTAATTTAATCAATGTCGAAGATGATGAAAATATAGAGATAGTATAAACAATGCTTTATAATGACTAAGGCAAAGATACTCAGTCTTTCTACTTGTTATCCAAAAGCGAGGGAGTTTTATCTTGTTGTTTCTTTAGAGAAATGGAAATGTTCTTGCAGCTACAAATCTTTTTCCAGAAGCAATCAATGTTGGTATGTGTCAGGCTGCACTTGTTATGACTGCTATACAAGATGCAAGGTTTGCTTGCCCAAGTTTGGTTTATGTCCGAACTTTATAAAATATGGTGGACTTCCAACTGTGATTTCCCGGGAGATGGATTTCAAGCCACTACCATAAAGTGCAAGGGAGCTCATGTAATCAAGAAACCTGTGCAAGCAATGAACCTCATGCCAAAAAGGAGCAGGGGTCCACATTTTAAAAGGAAGTGAATGGCAGCAAACAAAAGAAGAATAGTTAAGTTTTAAATGGGAGTTGCAAGCAAGTTGGAAGAAACGTGGAAATGGTGATTTCATTTTGATCATTTATTCAGAGATGATGTGTGGGAAGGCAAAGAAAGAGAAGGAAAGAAATGACGTTGACGACCATTTTATATTATAATTTTCAATGCAGCCATTGGCCTTCAACTACAAGATGGTCACGTTTACAGACTTCAATCCATTTTCCCTTTTCTTTTCTTCCCTCTTTTCGCAAATCTATTGATATCTGCAATTTTTTCTTTTCTTGCTTCCATTCGACGGAAAACAAGTGTTATATTTGAACAGAGTTGCATATTTTGTTAAGTCCACTCCTTATGGCTTGTTGAGCTTAAAGACACAGAAGAAAGTGTACGATGGGCATCAAAGCAACATATGGAGATTATAATGACTATTTTCTTGAAAAATTAAAAAAAGGGTTATAGGGCATTAAAATGCGAAAAGGGGATTGAGAAACATTATCCCACATTCCCTGTGGATGGGATATTTATTTGGTTTAAATAGAAAACCATACACACATTAACAATGTGTAAAGGGAAAAGGCTTTGGTGAAAGCCAGCTCATGCATGAGGGCGATCTAGCAGATGCATTCAAGCATGAGAATCAGCTAGACATAGAAGCCTGAATTTTGATTGGGCATGCAAGTCAAAGCTGATGATGTCAATAGAATAAGGTGATTGGAAAATAATAATTCTGGCTAGTCACCACTTCGCTAGCCAAAAAAATTTGGGAACTCGAGTTGGCGAGGTGGCGAGGTCGCCAAAAAAAATCAAAAATTCGGTGATGGCGAACAAGATCTAATGGATGTCGCTACTTCACCAAAGCAGAAGAGGCACGAGAATCAACATGGTGAAGTAGTGAGAGGATGACATGTAGCACATCCAACGGTTTTCATTACCTCGCTAACCAAAGTTGATCACCGGTTAAGCATGGAAAAGTAGTGAGAAGGTGACATGTGGCATTGATCAAACCTAGAGTTGACCCGATCAAACCTGGAGTTGACCCAAAATTAAAGAGTCTACAAAAATAAAATGATTTTAAAATTTTCATTTTAAAACTAGTTTGCCAAGAAACTGATGTGCAGGGCCTTTTAAATTGAAAATTTTATTTCCTAAAGTTTAAACTTTAGAAATTATTTTAAATACAGACCTGAACACTCTTAGTGAAGGAGTGATTTTCAAAATATGATTCAGGGCATTTTTGAAAAGAAAAATACATGATGTGATATATTGCCAAAATTGACAAGAGACCAACTTTTCGATTCTGAAGTTTGTTTCTGCACAGAATGCCACTAGTCTAAGCTATAGGGGGATTTGTCTTAGGTACCTGAATTGCAACTGTATTCAGACCAGGAAGTTCATATTTGATTTTTGACATGATATTGATTTGAATATGGTTAAAAAAACATATGAAATGTAGTATGGGTTGAAATTTGAGCAGATTCATTCAGTGAAAACTAAAATTTCACTAGCATTTCAGTGAGTAAATCAGATATTTTGGTGACTCGACAAGTTTTCATCATTCAAAAATAGACATTTGCAAACCTGTTATAAGAAATGATGAAACAAAAATTAGATCAATGGTATTAGGAAGGAAGAGGTTTCCAGTTGCCAGAGGATTGAATTTCAAGTGGACACTTGTCAAGTAAAGATCAGATCCAAGAATTCTTTCTCTTAGATATCTTTCTATTTTGGTTCCAATTTTTGGGTTCTAGTTTTTTGGTTATTGTGAGACCACTGTTGGTAGAGAATTTGCAGTCATTCTGTGAGACCATTTCTTTGGATCTAGAACTATGATTCCACCTCCATTCTTCAACAATTTCTCTCATGTGAATAGAAGTAGTGTAGATAATACAAATAGTTCTAATACATTAGGTTGTTTCATGTTTTAATTTCATGCATTTGATTATATTGTTTCAAGGAAATGAATACATATGAGCAAGCATTTCATTAGTTTCATTCTAGTTCTCGTCTCTTGTCTCATTAATTTGTAGTCTTATGTGGTCTTGGAACAAAGAACTGAGATCCATTTATTTCCCCTTTAGGTTGTATGTCTGATATATTTTGCTATTGGAACAAAGTCCCAAGTAAATGCTTAATGTTTTTGACAGGGTTACTGGTTATGTTGAGAAGGATATTTTTAAAGAATGAGATCTGAATGAACACAGATGTTTGAATCACAAGGTGATTAGATAGATCTGATGTTTGGGTATATAGAATATGTCCTAATGTCACAGATGTATGTTTTGAATTCATGGATTTGCCCAATGGATCAGGCACTGATCAGTTTTAAGATCACTTGCTATATTGTTGCATGTTTGAGGATTTGTTGAAAATCAACATCAATAATCAACACTTTTCCCTTTCATGTTGAAGAGCTATAATAGAATGCCCTCACTCAACTTATGAATTTCTAGATCTGCATTTAGCTACTATAGATTGATGTTATTTCATGAGTTATTAGGATAAATAAGGGTTTTATATGGTTCATATTAGATTTAGTGTATGCTTTGACAACTGGTACCATATAAAGAATCTATAGGTCTACCCACCTAGGTTTTGCAGAGCCTGAAGAAGAAGAAGGGTCATGTCTTATGGTTGGCCCAGTTTCTAAAGTGGCACTTTGAAAATGGGAATTAGCTACCCCTAGATGTGTCATCTTCTCATGGGGATAATTGAAAACCCTCCAAAATTTTCAAACACCAACAATGTCTATGCATTCCATCAAGTTAAATTGTCATTCTGAGCCATTTTGTGAAGTCCTATTTTGAGTAATTGTCAAAACTGCATTTTCACCTAAGTATCAAACAATGACATGGGGTTGTGTTTGCAACTAAATATCTCACACCTACTAATGTTTCATGACTTTTTGCTTTGGGAATGTCTAGTGTCTATACCAAAGTGCCTATGTTATAGATTTTGAGTCATTTCAAATCTGTTTGCCTAGGTTTTGAATCACTCAAAGTTGCTTAATTATCGATGTTATGCTGATGCAATTTGTTCTAAATTCTAGAAAGCCCTATTTGAATTGTTATAACTTTAACCCAGTTGAAAAAAATATGAAAATTATTTTTATGTTACATTTTAGAGGTCAGATACTTGCTATGTTTCAATATTGAGCTTATGAAAAATCTGTTTGATTAGTTTTTCAACATGATTCCAAATGCAACTTGTAACTTTTTATTGGTCTCAAGAAGTGTTGATTAGTTAGAACCCTTGTTTGTGATGTCATAACTCAACATCCGTGATAGTTGAGATCAAATGGATTCTACCACTAAATTTTTCTCTAAAAACATTTCAAGTGTACCAATTTTCATATCTTGATGAATCCATTTGCACACTTTCCCAGGTCCATCCTAATGCAGGAGAATCTAGACATGTAAGGGCAATCCTGTGTCAAACAAAAAATATACTTAGAATTAGTTTCTATTTCATGTCTTTTAATTTCTAGATACCCATTTGGGTCAAATGAAGGTTCCAACTCTCACAGTTCCACTATCAGTGATCTAGGATAGAGTATTTGAACACCTTGGGGTACATGTAAATGCCAGAAAATAGGAGTATGTAATTGAGCCATCATTTTGGTGAACTAGAAGGTGTAAATTGGTCAAAGGATTTTAATTGTAATTTAAAGAATTCCAAAAAAAGAATAAGGTCAAAAGGCCCCACGGTTTGAAAGTTATCATAGTTTTTTAGTTTCTTGAGACCTCCAAAGAATGCTTCAAAGTCAGGTTAGGGGCATTAAATGACCTAAAATAGGGCCAAAATATGGGAGATGATAAAATCTCCTCCATAGGGCTATAAAGTGCTTTGAGAGATTTCCAAAAATGTAAACGGTTCATTAATCGGAGCTATGATTCAAAAGTTATGCCTCCTAGAAGTTCACCATTTTTGGATTCTTCTAATATTGTGTCAACTTCTAACATAGCTTCTAGTGCCTTCTATTTGGTAAGTGGATGCCAACTAGCACTTTTTGGAATGTATTCCTAATCCTTAACCCTCTAGGGTCTATTTAAGAACATTTTTGGCATTGTAAAAGGTAGTTTGGAGTGGAGTTTGAGAGGAGGTACTGAAAGGAGAAATTATCTCCAGATTTATGCTATTGTAAGCCCATAGGGCATGTTTTGAAGTCTATTTTCTCTGTACTAAATGTACTAGCTTATTTCAAAATTTAATAACATTTTCCTTTCCTATTGTGTCCATTCTGTACTTGGGTTGTGTCCCCATCAAGTGGTATCAGAGCTACTTTTCCTGAGTGTGTACATAGAGCGCCGACTGTGAGGTAGTTTGCACCAGGACTGTGTGGTTGTGGGTATGAGTTAATAAGATGCCTCCATGGAGAGAGTGTGGTGGAAGGGCTAGAGCTATTAATTTTGAGGAGGTTAGATCCCTCCAAAGGCAGGTACAAGAATTGCAGGAGGATCTTCGTAGAGGAACAAATATTGTTGTAGGTGATTAAAGTGAGGATGACAATGAAGAAGAAGAAATTGGACCAAAAGGGGAATTTGATGGGGAAGTTCTAAATTAGGCAAAGGAAAGGTTGTTTAGGGCCATTACTAAGTTTGGAAAAAGACCTACAATTGATGAGGGTGTATTTTTAGAAAATTTGAAACCAGATGAGTTGATCGATTGGATCAATGAACTGGAAGAGTACTTTAAGTATGAGGATATTAGGGATCTAGATAGGGTTAAGTTTGCAAATGCCAAACTAAAAAGCCATGTCAAAATTTGGTGGCAAGAGGTTCAATTGGAATGAAATAGAAGAGGAAAGGATAAGATCAAAGGGTGGGATCATATGGTGGACAAATTGAAGAAGCAGTTCATTCCTGTTGATTATGAGCTTGATTTGTTCAAGAAGATGCATGGGTTAAAGAAAGAAAGAAAATCAGTCCAAGAATATATGGAGGAGTTTTACTGACTTTTGATTAGAGCAAGGTATATAGAAGAAAATAAGGAGAAGGTTTCTCATTACATCAATGGGTTGTGACCTAGCATCCATGAGGATTTAAGTTTGGTAAGAATGACCAGTGTTAAAGAGGCATACCAGTTTGCCCTACGAGTTGAAGAGAAGGTAAATAAGAGCTTTAAAGGGAGACAAAGAGGGCACAGTCAAGGAAGAAGGGGTAGTGGTAGGTAATCTAGAGGCCGAAATGAAACCCAAAAGAAAAATGAAGATGTTGGTACTAGCAGGAATTGGAAGAATGAGGGTTTCAACTGCACCCATGATCAAGACTTTGGAAATTAGAGAGGAAGAGGTAGGGGATGTCGACAAGGAAGAAGAGGCTTCCATGGTACTTATTTCTATTGCAATGAAGAATTTCATCATGCCTTTGAATTCCCTCAATGAAAAGGAAGGACAAATAGGAGAGCTGAGGGTCAAGCTAAGGTTGCTCATGTGGGTGAGGATACACAATCATCACATTTAGAGGATGCAGAAAGAGGAGAGACTTTAATAAATGAAAGTGTCCTACTAAGTGGTGAGATTGAACTAGGAAAAAGGAGGAGTTTATTGAGTACCAGGTGAAAGTGTGAGGATAAATCTTGTAATGTGATCATTGGTGGTGGTAGCACTGATAACTTGGTATCAGAGGAGATGGTCTCTAGGCTGAAGCTCAAAAGGAAGAAACACCCCCAACCCTATTAGATTGCTTGGGTGAAGGATGATCATAAGGTCCTGGTAAGTGAACAATTTTTAATGAATTTCAAAATTGGGAATTACCATGATGAAGTTCTCTGTGATATTATTCCAATGTATGTTTGCCATCTATTGTTGGGAAGACCATGGCAATTTGATAGGCATGTAGTACATGATGGTCATGCAAACACATACTCTCTAACAAAGGATGGAGTTTTCCACAAACTGAAGCACATGAAAAAGGAAGGAAAAAAGGTATGTTGCAGTGCTAGGATTTCTCTTGTTGATGGAAGGAAGTTTTTAGATGGAATGAAACACCAGCTTATGTGCTATGCTTTGATTCCTAAGAAAGATAAAGAAGGTGTTGGTGTTTGAAAATGTTACCCATTTCCAATTACCCTGATGAGAACGAAATGCATCTAGGGGCAGCTAACTCCCATTATTAACACATCCATTTAGACACCACGCCAACTATAAGGCTATACTCCTTCTTCACTTCAGGCTTTGCAAAACCTAGGTGGTTTAACCTATAGATTCCTTATATGGTACCAGTTATCAAAGCATACACTAAATCTAATACAAAGCAGATAGAAACCCTTATTTCTCCTAATAACTTATGAAATAACATATATCTGCAGTAGCTAGATGCCAAACAATGAAATTCATAAGTTGAGTGAGGGCATTCTATTTATAGCTCTTCAACATGAAAGGGAAATTCATTTGTTTAATGATGTTGAGTTTCAACAAATCCTCAAACACGCAGCAATATAACAAGTGATCTTAAAACTGATCAGTGCTTGATCCATTAGGAAAATTCATGAATTCAAAACAAACATCTGTGACATTAGGACATATTCTATACCCAGACATCAGATCTATCCAACCACCTTGTGATTCAAATATCAGTGTACATTCAAGTCTCATTCTCACTAAATATTCTTCTCAAATAACCAGTGACCTTGTTTAAACATATCGAGCATTTACTTGGCCCTTTGGTCCAACAGAAAAATACATCAAACATACAACCTGAAAGGGATGCAAATGGTTCTCAAATCTTTGTTCAAAAACCACATAAGACTTACAGATTACTGAGATAGGAGACAAGAACCAGAACAAAACTAGTGAAATTGTTGCTCATATGTATTCATTTCCTTGAAACTATACATTCAGATGCATAAAATTAAAACATGAAACAATCTAATATCTCAGAACTATCTATATTATCTCTACAACTACTGTTCACATGAGAGTTCTGCTGAAGAAAATGGTGTCACAGTCATGGAAACATGTCAAAATACTAGAACCAATGTTCTCAATTTTGGAAAAACTGGAATCCATAATGGTATCACAGTAATGAACTTTTTCTTTCTAGAAAAATGAAACCCCCCCGCCCTGCCCCCTCCCACAGAAGAAAGAAAGAATAGTATATCCCGGAGATCAATTCTTGGATTGAAACTATAGACGATAAGTGTCCAATTGGAATTCCATCTTATGTAACTAAAAACTTCTTTCATCTCTCTACCATTTGATCTGATTTTCTATTTTATCATTATCTACAACTGACTTCCAAAATATCCCTGTTGAAATGATGAAACCTTGCTGAGTCACCAAAATATCTGATTTAACCATTGAAAACTAGTGAAATCTCAATTTTTATTGAATGAATGTGACCAAAAATTGACTCAAACTAAATTTTTACTGCCTTTTAACCAAATTTAGGTCATCACCATGCTAGGAAACAATTTTGAACTTTCATATCTAAAAACAGTTGCAAGATAAGAACCTGGTAGAAAACCTCCTATAGCATGAACACATTGCTACCTATGCAAAATTTGACTCCAGAAATGGATAGCTCATATTCTCTTGATTCTGGCAATATATAACATCGCCTATTTTGCGTTTCAGGAACCTCCTAAATATCAATTTGAAAATGACTCACCTAGTCGAAAAACTCAAAGTCTGCAATTGAAAACATTCAAAAGAAAATTTAAATATTCTAAAGTTTGAACTTTAGAATAAAAGACCTTATGATTTAAAAATCTTTGCTGGCACATACTTTTTGAAAAATAATTAAAAATGATTTATCATAGTTTTCAAATTTCTATCCTAGCCTCCCAATTCGTGGTCAACCCTCCATTTGATCGATGCCATGTGTCAACTCTTGATTGGTCAACCACTGCCAACAAGTGCCACATGTCATGCCAGTGGGACCCACTGCCACGTGGCAGCTTCCTACATTCTCACATTATTTAAATCGAGCACAACTTCATATTGCGGGGAAGAGGGCACCCATCAATCTTTGCCACCTGGCGTCAACTCGCCACATCAGCGTCATTGCATCTCTGTTAAAATTGTGCTGAGTCCCCTTTGGCTGATGTCACTTCCACATCGACCACATGGGCACAGGGCCTCACACTCAACTAGCACTTCAAAAGTGCTTATCTTGAAGACGTTATGTGATATGCTTGAAATGGTATTTAAAAAGCTAATTTCTAAGTTACCCACCCAATGTGGGATAAAACCATTTTGTAGTCTTTCCCTTTACTTTGGTGAAGAATCAGCGCTGGGTTTGTTTCAACATATCTGGTCTCCTCATTTGTTTGAAAGCATGGAAACTTGCTTTGATTGTGCTCATTTTATAGAGGATGGCTTCCTTTCTATATCACGTGGGAGACATCCACTGCCTTCATTGCCATTGCCTTGTGTTCTTTGCTAGATCTTCATGCTACTTCCTATAGCTTTTATTTCCTTGTTAACATGACAGACTCCCTTTAATGCATGACTAATCATGCTCTGTGCTTTGCTTGAACTATAGAGTTTTTTTTTATTTTGAAATGGCGTGTTCACCTTTTCTTTGTAAAAGTTCCTCTACAGGTTGTTGTTCTAGCTCCTTCGTGGACTTCCCACATGTGTCTTGGTCTTCAATTATGTTTGACTTCCTTTTGCTTTAAACATGCAATCCTCCACTCATTTGGTTTGGTTGACATGAGCTCCTTCCTTCCACAAATCTGTCATACGTTCAATGTTCCCATCACATTTGTCTTGATTGCGGGTTGCTTCATTATGAACGGGCTCCTCCATTTGTATTATCGCGGCTTCTTTCTTTATGCGAGTTCTTCCTCTTAAAATTCGACTCCCCTGCCTTTTAACCAGTGTAATCTTAATGCAAATGCATCTGCCCCTCCACGTGGGCTTTCTCCTTAGTTGGCATCAGAAATAATAAGAGGTGTCTAGAGCGAGATGCCTTGTCTTTATTTCAAACAATGACTTCTTCAAGTCAATGCGTGGTTTCATCTCATCCTTCTTGATGATGATTCAACTTCCCTCTAACAAAACCTTAATAAGATAAGCCATGGAAATTACTTTCACTATACTAAATCCCATAGATAATAAGATGAATGCAAACCAATATAGCATCATTATACATGCCAGCTTCAGCTAATGTTAAAATCTTCATAGTTTTCTTTTTTCTTTTCATTTAAAACACTACCACCTAAGGTACTATGTGTTTGCTTTTTGGCACTCATGCCATTTTAATATTTTGTTGACCCTTATGTATACTCCAAGCTATTTATCTTTCAAAGTGCATGTGAGTTCTTCCTATCCTTTAGGCATCATTATCATAACCTCCTTTTGAAATGAATCATCCTCTACTCCAAAAATTATCAATCCTAGTAGAAATAGTCGGACCCCAAAGTGGGTCCAACTAAAAAAATTTTGTTTCCAAACACCTAAAGTGCCAAAGTGATCCAACAACCTTCTCAAATTGATTAAAACCAAGTTCAACTATTGATTAATCAACTGAAAACCATTTTACCATTGATCTGCAAATTGTCAAATTTATGCCAGGAGGTCCATTGACTAGCCTTGAAAACTGAGCTGAACAAATAACTAGGCTTTGAAATCTGGGATGTTGATTCTCTATTCCACACACTTTTACCCTGTCGATGCTTGTCTCATGATGAATTTGGGGTCAAAAGATATTCATTGTAAAAATTGCCTTCTCAGAATTACCTACAAGTAAACACATTAGAAAACAACAAACTGAGTTGGGATTTGGCCTTGAAAATTGGGCAAATGAGCACATGGGGAAACAAAAACTAGGACACTAGTTCTTTTTCATGAGGACATTATGGATCTGCAATTTGGGTTTACGATGAATAACAAGACGCAAATGGTAGACTCTCAAAATAAGCCACTCAAATTTTGCAGATTGGAACAATGGAAAGATAGTGATTTTGGCAAAGAGAATTGACCTAGAAAAATGTGCATACGGATTCGTCATGACCTAAAAATTGGCACACTTGAAGTATTTCCAGAGGAAAATACAAGGGTACAATCCATTTGATCTCACCAATCATGGATCTCAAGTTATAATGCCACGAACAGGGGTACTGATAAATCTGCAAGTGTTGACACCAATAAAAAGTCATAAATTGCGTTTGGAATCATGTTTGAAAACTGATCAAATAGACTCAAAATGACTCAAAATCTGAAACATAGGTTCTCAGGTATGGATATTAGATACTCCCAAAGTAGTGAGTTGTGACGCAAGTCTGGGTGCAAGATATTCAAAGGCAAACATAGCCTCCTGTAGCTGTTTGACACTTAATGTAAAATGCTGATATGACAATTACTCAAAATGGGACTTCATAGATTGGCTCCGAATCTCAATCTTTCTTCATGGAATGCTTAGACAAGCTGAATATTGGGTGTTAGAAACATTAAAACCTTAGGGGACTCAAACTAGCAGTCGGGTACATAGGCACCAAAAAGCTTTCATAGGGCTTAATTTCTCAATAGTGCTCAAAATCAAGGTTGCAATTTTGAGCACCAACAGAAGGTAGTAGTGAAATACCACTTGAAGTTTTAGATTTACTAGGTGTGTTTGGAGATATCATCTCTGATAATGTTCTAGAAGGATTGCCACTAGTAAGGCAAATCCGTCATCAGATAGATTTAATCCCACGAGCTAGTTTGCCTAACAAGGCTTCTCACACGATGACTCCTACTGAAACTGAGGAGCTAAATAGATAAGTTCAGAAGCTATTCAAGAAGGGCTTGATTTAGGAGATCCTGAGTCCATGTGTAGTACTTGTAGTACTGGCACCAAAGAAAGATGGAGAGTGGAGGATGTGTACAAACTCTCAAGCTATAAATAGGATAACCATCAAGTATCGATTTCCTTTGCCAAGAATGGATGATCTTATCGACTGCTTGAGTGGAGCTCAGTATTTCACAAAGATAGATCTCCAGAGTGGCTATCATTAGATATAGATACAAGAAGGAGATGAGTGGAAAATAGCCTTCAAGACCAAGGAGGGTCTTTATGAGGGCCTTCAAGACCAATGAAGTACTTAAGAGGTTCTTGGGAAAATTTGTTATTGGGAAAATTTGTTATTGTCTATTTGGATGATATTTTAATTTTCAGCAAGACTTTGGAAGAACATTTATTGCATATTTGTAGCATCCTTGAAAGATAAAGGGGAGATAAATTGTTAATTAATCTAAAGAAGTGTATCTTTGCAAAAAGGGAGTTAGTCTACTTGGGGTTTGTTATATCACCTGAAGGTCTCAAAATGGATCCAAAAGAGGTAAAAGCCATCTTGGAATGGCCTACTCCAAGGTCTGCTACTGAGGTAGGATCATTTCATTGTCTGGTTAGTTTTTATAGGAAATTCATTAAGAATTTCAGTGGCATATGTGCACGCCAAACTGAAACAATAAGAGGTGATAGAAAAGAGTTCAAATAGACAGTGGCAACTATGAGAAGTTTTGTATTGCTGAAGAAGAAGGTGACCGAACAACCTGTGTTGGTACTTCCAAATTTTAGAAAGGTGTTCTATGTGGATTGTGATGCTAGTGGTAGTGCTATTAGAGCTATATTAAGCCAAGAAGGTAAGCCTATTCCATATTTTATTGAAAAATTGAATGATGTGAAAAAGAAGTATTATGTTTATGATCAAGAGTTCTATGCAAAAGTTCAAGCCTTAAAGAAATGGAGGCATTATTTATTGCCCAAGGAATTTGTTTTATATACTGATCATCAGGCATTACAGTACATAAATAGCGAAGGTAAATTGAATTAGAGGCATATGAAGTGGGTAGATTTCTTGTAGAGCTATACATTTGTGTTGAAGCATAGAAGTGGAAAATCTAATAGGGTTGCAGATGCACTAAGTAGGAGATAGTTGTTGCTTACAGTAATGCAGGTTGAACTAGTTGGGTTTGATGAACTCAAGAATCTATACCCTAAGGATCCTGATTTTGCTAAAGTTTGGAAAGCTTGTAAAGAGTCTGTTGCTGTAGACAGAACTAAGTGGTTAGACAAGGGAAGTCAATCATGCATTCCAAGGAGTTCGATGAGGGAAAATCTAATTAAGGAGAAACATAGTGGAGGGATGGTAGGACATTTTGGTCAAGATAAGACCATTACCATTCTTAGAGAACATTATTTTTGGCCTCAAATTTAACAAGATGTGAAGAAGCTTGTACAGAGTTGTCAGATTTGTCAAGTTGCTAAGGGATTTAGTCACAATATTGGACTATATCAGCCATTGCCTGTTCCATCAAAGCCATGGGAGGACATAAGTATGGATTTTGTTCTTGGATTGCCAAGGAGAAAAAGGTGTAATGACTACGTATTTTTGGGGGTTGATAGGTTCTCCAAAATGGCACATTTCATTCCATGCCACAAAACTCATGATGCTATCAATATTGCAAACTTGTTTTTCAGAGAGGTGGTAAGACTACATGGCCTCCCAAGGAGTATAGTTTCTGACAGAGATACTAAATTTGTGGGATATTTCTGGAGGACATTTTGGAAGAAGTTGAGAATAGACTTGAAATTTAGTTCAACACATCACCCATAGACTGACGGCCAAACAAAAGTGGTAAATAGAAGTCTGGGAAATTTTCTGAGATGTTTAGTTGGGGATAAGCCTAAGGGATGGGATTTGATTCTACCACAAGAAGAATTTTCTTACAATAACTCTATAAATAGGATTACAGGTAAATCACCATTCCAAATTGTATATGGAAGTAGCCCAAGGACTGCACCAGAATTGGGGAAGATAGAGCAAGGGGAGAGGACAAGTGTTGAAGCTAAAGAATTTGCTGAACATATCAAGTGTCTACATGAGGAGGTTTAGGCACACATTACCAAGATGAATCAAGAGTATAAAGCTAGGGCTGATCAAAGGAGAAGACATAAGGAATTCCAAGTAGGGGATCTAGTCATGGTACAATTAAGAAAAGAAAGATTTGTAGCTATTACTTACAAAAAATTGAAAATGAAGAAATTTGGCCCCTACAAAATTTTGAAGAAACATGACTCAGGAAATGCATATGAAGTAGAGTTGCTAGATTGAATTCACATTTCTCCTATTTTCAACATTGCAAACTTAACATAGTATCATGATGATGGTGTAGATGACGAGTTGATGTTAGAGCCATGTCCAATTCCTACTTCTAAGAAGGAGGAGATAGAAGACATTCTAGATCATCATGTGGGTAGGAGTACTAGAAATAGGTAGGATGAAGAGTATTTGGTCAAGTGGAAAGGATGGCTGATAGAGGACTCAACTTGGATTTCAAAAGCTAAGGTTTCTCATTTGGGATTTCCTCTACCATTCATAAAGTGACAGGGTCACTTTTCAATCTACCCTGGGTGCCTGATGCAGAAGTATCCAGAGGTGTAAGGGAAATCCTATGTCAACGAAAAAATGTTCTTAGACTTAGTTTCTATTTCATGTGTTTTCATTTATGGATACCCATATGGGTCAAATAAAGGTTCCAACTCTCACAGTTCTACTATCAGTGTTCTAGGATAGAGTATTTGAACACCTTGGGGTATGTGTAAATGCCAAAAAAATAGGAGTATATAATTGAGCCATCATTTTGGTGAACTAGAAGGTGTAAATTGATTGGAGGATTGTAGCTATAATTTAGAGCATTCTAGAAAATGAATCAGGTCAAAAGGCCCCACAGTTTGAAAGTTATCGCAGTTTTTTGATTTCTAGAGACCTCCTAAGAATGCTTCAAAGTTAGGTTAGGGGCACTAAATGACCTCAAATAGAGCCAAAAAATGGGGTATGAGAAAAACTTGTCCATAAGTCTATATAATTCTTCAAGAGCTTTCTAAAAAATGTAAATGGTTCGTCAATCAGAGCTACGGTTCAAAAGTTATGCCTCTCGAAATTTTGGTTACCATTTCTGGATTCTTCTAATTTTGTGCCGACTTCTAACATGCCTTTTGGAGCCTTCTATTTGGTTAGTGGATGCTAACTAGCACTTTCTAGAATGTATTCCTAATCCTTAAACCTCTGGGGTCTATTTAAGAACATTTCTAGCATTGTAAAAGGCAGTTTGGAGTAGAGTTTGAGAGGAGGTACTGAAAGGAGAAATTATCTCCAGATTTATGCTATTGTAAGCCCATAGGGCATGTTTTGAAGTCTATTTTCTCTTTACTAAATGTATTAGCTTATTTAAAAATTTAATAAAATTTATCTTTCCTTTTGTGTCCATTTTGTGCTTGGGTTGTGTCCCCATCACATCCCATTTGCAAAAAATGTTTTTTTCTCATTGTTTTGAGTCATCAAATTTTGAGTAGCCCATGTTGACCTCTTTCCATTTGCATCCTATTATTCGTCATCAACCCAAATCCTAGATTCATACTCTCCTTTTGACAATGAACCAATATCCCAATTTTCATTTCCCCAAGTGCTTGTTTGCCAAGTTTTCAAAGCCAAATCCAAAGACACTTTATTATTTTCTGACATGTTTTCTACCATAGAGTTCTGAGAGGTCAACCTTTTCAGTCAATATCTTTTGAACATAAACTCATCATGAGACAAGATTTTTCATGGTACAAGTGTGTAGAAAAGAGAATTAGTGGGTTATATTCTAGAGCCCGATCAAGTGTTTGGATCAGTTTTTAAGGCCAATCAGATGAGCTCCTGACACAAAATAGACAAGCTGCAAGAGAGTGATAAAATGACTTGTAAATGACTATGTAGTGGTCACATTTGATTTTAATCAATTTGAGATGTTCTGTAGATCAATTTGAGGATTTAGCCATTTGTAAACAATTGTTTTTTTACCTTGACCCACTTTGGGGCTCGACTAGTCCTGTCAGAATAATAAGGTGATAAAAATAAGATGGGTCTTACATTTTCACATTATGTTAGGTATGGGAAAAGCATAAGAGAAGTTCTATTTTTCAAATATATCTTTGTTTAATCATATGAGTTATTTATACATTTGTGGTTCATTGATAAAACAAAAGAAAAGAGGAAGAAGGGAAAGTCAAAATAGGTTTCTATCCTTTTTAACTGAGGATAATAGGATGTAGCAGAACAGTGCTTTCATAAGTCCAAGCAGGGTCAATGTACGAGGAATTATTAGGGCATTGTCATAAGTAATGTTGAACTTTAGGTTTTATAAGAAATGCTTGAAAAATCAAAGACATAATCAAGACGACTGCTCTGATAGAGGGAAACAAAAGATAGTCAATCGGGACAATCAAAAGGCAATGAAAAGCCTTAGAATAGTGAAGTTGGAGGGAAATATAAAACTTTCAAAAGCCTACATCTAGTTTGAATAAGCTTCATAGTAGATCCAGTAGCAAAAACTAATATTAATATTGTTCTTTACAAGCTCAAAGTAATATTTTTGCTTTTTATAGTGCAAGATTTCATGAATAGTTATCTTGAGGTTTTTCATTCTATAGATTCATGGAAGCTTTGAATGAAAATTACAAAGTGGTGCAAATATAAATGGAAGTAATGGGAAGAGGATTCACTCATCATAATAAAGTGTAGTCTTTGAAACTATCTATGTATGATTGAGGGAGGTTTCTTCAGAGAAAGACACACATGCATAAGGAGGAATTTTTGTTTTTTAAAATATAATTTGTAGCAATAATAGGTAATTTAAAAAATGGCTGCCTCACATTAAGTTAGAAAGGGAGATGCCATGTGCAAAAAGTAGAAGCCACTGGAGGACCAAGCTCCCACGCATTAAGAAAGAAAGGATGTCAGTTTCAAAGTTTTATTAAAAAGGAGAGAAAAAAAGGCCCACATAATTGAATAGAGGCCCAATTACATGGCATCTTGCATGGGAAAGCAAAGGCAACACATGAAAGGGAGTCTACACAGATGAAGGAAAGGGAGTCCATGTAAGGGCAGAGACTCTGTAGTAAGAGGAAGGTCAATAGTATTAGGATCTCCATTATTGTTACCACCAGCTTGTAGGTTGGAAAGGGAACCCTATTTTTATTAGAATTTATTACTTCATAATCCAAGTGAAGGCTGCCTTCAATACAAAATGTCACTGTTGTAAGGCTCTTTTTTGGCCCTTTTACCAAGATGCAAAGTTTGTAATTACAAGAAATACAAGGAAGAAGATGCTATTAGAAGATGAGGAAAATGGAGGGGGAATAAAAATAGGGTTATACATGACATGACATGACATTGATGGGTAGTGCAAAAGAGATTTAGAATTTTTTGTGTGTAAAATTAGAATCTTGACACTGATCACTCACTATGATAAGATGGGGAACAAAAGATTCAATTGAGCTTTGAGAGAAATGAAGGGAATTGGGCTTAGTAGCAATGTTGTCAACCCTATTTTGAAGAATCTTTAAAAGCTGTATGATAATGGATGGGAAGTTCAAAGAAGCTACCATGTAAGAAAAGCCTTCCATGTAGGTCGAAGGGGTCTCCATGGCTTTGCAATGGCGACATAAAGGAAAATCCAGTAAAAGCCATTATCCCACATGTAGTAGGAGAAAACCTATTGAGGTACTTATAAAGATTTCCACTAAATTAGTGTGATGTCCAAAAGACAAGGGTTTTTGAAGCTACAACCATGCATCATGGGCACGTGCTAAGCTAGAGGCAACCTATTGGAAATTTAAGACAAACATACAAGTGCGATGATGTGGTGAGATGCACTAAGATCATTCCACATGTCTTGGTCCTATGGATGGAACATGCCTACAAAATAGAAGTGCTCAAGATTTAAGGAATGTAGGAATGCGCTTGAGTGCAACATGGTTGTGGGCCTGAGATGCATTTTGAGGTGGCAATCTAGTCGTGGTGCATGATGATGTGGCACGATGAGCACAGGATCATGACATACGGCCAAATCCTATGGTCAATGCTTGCCCACATTACTAAAGTGCTTGAATATTAAGGAATGTGGATAAGTAGGAGAGTGCCACATGGCACTATGGTGGTAGGTGTGTAGAGATCAACCAATCACAAAGTGACACATGTTACTTGATTAAACTAAGTTTGACCCTAAATTTGAAGGATGAAGGAAAAATGAAAATAGTTAAAATATCAAAAAATTTAATCATTTTTCCAAATTTAAAGGTCACATAAAAAGTTTTAAATTAAAAAGGTTTTATTCTAAATTTTATACTTTAGAATATTTTAAATTTTTGCGAAAATTAGTTGTAGGCCAAATAGTTGTAACAGGGGGTATTTTTCAAATCAACTTGTAGGAGGTTCCTGGTAGGTGACTATAGGCATATTATATATTCCTAGAATGGGGAGAAGATAAGCTTTCTATTTTTGGAGTTTCTTTTTGCATAGGAAGGATTTTTTTAAGGTTATTCAAGGTTTTCTTCTAGATTCCTGACTTGCAACCACATTCAAGTACCAAAGTTCAGTTGTGATTTCTAGTAAGGTAATGACCTAAATATGTGTAGAAATGGTAAAAATGCAGTTTGAATCAAATTTGGTCACATTCAAATTAGTTAACCCAAAAAAATTTCCAACATTCTTGACACATATCTGATATTTTGGTTGCATAAAGGTTTTCATCATTAAGCAGAGATATTTTCAAATCAATTATAGAACAATGATGAAAACTAAATCAGATCAAATGGGTAGAAAGATGAAAGAGTTTTTAATAATAGAAGGATGGAATTTCAAGTGGACACATGTCATTCTGAGATTAGATCTAGTAATTCATCTTTGTCTATATCTTTTTTTTTATCCATTGTAAGGGTTCCATTTTTTGGAGAAAAACCACTCACTACTATGATACCATGTTTTGGTTCCAATCTTGAGTTTTCTCATATTTGTGATACCACTGTTGGCTGAAAATTTTTAGTCCTTCTATGTGACTACTTTGTTGGATCAAGAACTATAATTCCACCTTCATTCTTTAGCACATTATCTTGTATGAACAATAGTAGGAAGAATAATTTAGATAAGTTCTAATATGTTAGGTGTTCCTATGTTTTGATTTCATGCATATGAATGTATTAGTTGAAGGAAATCAATACAAAGAATAGTAGATGATTGAGTTTCATTGTAAATCTTGTCTCCTTTCTCACTGAACTGTAATGTTTTATGATCTTTAAACAAAGAGCCTAGGTCATAGTTGTAGTCCCCTAAGGCTATATGTTGTTCTATTATTGCTTATAATTCATGGAGTTATGTAAATGCTGCAAGGAAATCAATAGGGTTGCAATTTTATTGAGGAGGATATTAGTTAAGAATGAGATTTAGATTGAACACAAATGTCTATTTGCAAGGTGAATTGATACATCAAATATTTGAATAGATGAATATGTCTTAGCTATCCATATGTATGTGATTGTTTCATGAAATTTTTCAATAAATAAGACACTAATTAGTTATAGGATCAATTAGTTCTTACTATTTCATATTAGGGGTTTTGTTAAATTCAACATTATTAATCAAATTCATTTTCCTCCTTTCATGTTGAAGAGCTATAAGAAGAGCTATAATAGAATGCCCTCACCCAACTTGTAAATTTCATAGATTTGTATTTAGCTACCATAGATCTATGTTATTGCATGATTTATTAGGAGATATAAGAGTTAAATCTACTTTGATAGATTTAGGAGTATGTTTTTGCAATAGTACCATAGTGATTGAATTTGAGGTCCACCCACCTAGGTTTTGCAGAGTGTGAAGTAGAAGAAGCGTAAGAAGGGTCAAGACTTATAGTTGGCTTGGTGTCTGAAATAGTATGTTAAAGATGGGAGTTAGCTACCCCTAGATGTACTTTATTCTTATCAGGGTAATTTGAAATCTATGACATTTCAAAACACCAAGAAAATGGTGATTCTATTGGGGAACAAAGTTGTAAATGCCTAAATTATTGAGTTGGAAACCTTTGATATATTTTTTCTATTTAGTTTTGTATGAAAATTTTTTTGATCCCTAGTTAAGCTTTATTCATGGACAGTAGCATCTTCTAAAATTGGATGTAATTTGTGTTATATGACTGTTATAGGTCTATCCTCAATCAGTTTAGTTTGCAAGAGTTGTCGAGAAAGTTCAAAGTCAAGAATTGATTTATGAAGTGTATTTTCATTTCAAGGTGTTAATGATTTGCAAGTTTCCCCTATATTGAAGATCTAGTTCAGATTTTTCATGTGATACATTATGTTTTATTTCTCACAAAGTGTGAGTGGTAACTCTCAAATCTCTATACCAGTTTGTTCCTAGTTGATTCTACTGCAATATATTGAAGAATTTCTAGTTGTGTGGTTAGATCATAAACTATTGATAATCTCTTGAAAAGGAAGTCTTAAATTCTTGATAGGATTTTTAAGTGTTGTTGCAATCTACTATTATAAGAAATTAAAGTGTAAAAGGTAAAGTCATAGTAGTGATTTGTGCATCCTCTAACAAGAGGTGGTGGCTCTACAGAGTTTAGACTAGTGGTGAGGGAATTTTAGGTCAACACCTATGCCAATCAGCATATCAATCTTTTCATGCAACAAAACTAAAGGTATTTTTCCACTTTCATGAAATTTCATTTCTATGAAAGTAAGCTTTACAAGAGATTCTCTGTCAAATGGTTTTCAACATTAAATACAAGAATGGTTTAATACATTTCAACATACTTTATGAGGGATAGATTCAGCAAAATTGTGTTTACATTTTGTAGTATGTTTGAAGTTTTGAATTGGTAGTAAGAACTCTAGATGTACTACAATTAAAAAATTCTTAGAGTATTTATGATGAATGAGTTTTAAGTTTGAAGAATGTCAAGTTTCCTTTCATCTAGTATGCAACCTATTAGTTAGAATTACATATTTGTTTCTACCAAGAGATATATGTCATCAAATTTTGATGGCATTCATGGTTTTCCAAACTCTATACTGTATAATCTCATAAAGTATTTACCAAGTTTAGTGGGAAACATGAAATTTCAACCAGTCATCATGTTCAAATATTCAGTGACTTGGTTGGTCATTTTGAAATTCCTCATGAAGATGTTCATATGATGTTATTTGTTCAAACTTTAGAGGTTGATGCTAGGGATTTGTTTTCCTTTCTACCAGCATGCTCAATTTCATCTTGGGATGAATTACTTTCAGCCTTCATGAAGCAATTTGGGGAAAGAATAAGCATATCTAATTATTTTCATAAGTTTTTGAATATCCAAATTGGGAATAGTGAGTTAGTTCCTAAATTCAATATCAGATTTGTAAAAGCTTTGAACTACATTACTAAAGGTTATAAGTTGGATGGTCAAGTGTGTTTAGTGGTTTATCTTAGTGCATTTCATAATAAGGTGAGTCATCTATTAAGAGATAAAGAGCCTAGGACTTTGCATCAAGCATGCATGATGGCAATAGAGATTAAAAATAACATGAAGTATGGCTTAACTAGGAGTCATTTCTCTAGGAATGTTTGTTGGCAAGATGAGGTGCAAAGGAAAATACAATGTAAAAATCAGTGTTTAATTTTAGATTAGGAAATAGGTACTACTGCTGCTATGAGTTATTGTGTTAAAAATGTAGAAATAAAAACATGTGTAGATGAAGACTCTCTATTGCAAAGAGGAGCTAATTCTTTTATTATTGAAAATATTGCATATGCTTATAATACTACAACAACAAAAGATAAAGTTAGTCCACTTGATGAGTTATGCTTTAGTCATCCCTTCTTCTAATTGTGACTTTCTTTATGATGAAAACATATCAAATTAGGAAGAGAAAAGTTGTTCATCTCAGTGTGAGGATGAAAAAGGCTGGAAGTAATGCATCAAGTGATGAAGGTGAAGTTGTTGATCCGATGTATTATGAAGAGGCATCATGTGAAGACAATGAAAAGAGAGGTTTCTCAAGTCAAGAAGAGGAAAGTGCTAGAATATGTTCATCTTCATGTGAATCAGATGCAAACTAGGAAGAAGAAAGCAATGATGGAAGTAACTACTCTTATGAAAGTAAAGTTATAAGTTCTTTTTCTAAATTTGAAAGTGAAGTTTCATTTCAAAATTATGCTAATTAACTTGAATTTTAAATTTGTGAAGTAGAATTGCCTACACAATATGAGGATAGAGAGGTTGTTTTTCAGGACGAATTACCTAATTGTGTAGATAAATGTCTTGAGGATGGGTTCAGTAATAATCAAGATACAAATGATTCCAAGGTTAATGCATTAGCACCTATTGGTAAGATAAATAATGATAGGTTTGCAAGACATTTGAATCACCCACATGAAGACAATGAAAGTAACTTTGATTCATATTCTACATGCTTCGTTGATGGAGTAAAAGATGTCTCTTCATGTGATGATCCTGATTTTTTTTCTTCACATGCTGAAAATCTCCATGATAGTGATGTTAGAAATGGTTTTAATGTTTTTTTGAATCTATTGTATGATGAAGACTTTGATGTTGATCAACACATTACTTGTCCTAACATCTACAAAGGAGCCTTGCATGGGGTAGTCAACCCACTTTTTGAAGAGCACATGGAAGTTTCATATTTAGTTGAGAATGAATTTAATGATAATACCTTATCTTACAAAAGTAAGAGGTCAGATTGTTCTTCTTCTAAGTATGACAGTGAAAATGATCATGATTTTCATCTTATGAGATTGATAATAATGTGTTTGATGAAGTTGTTGAAAATCAGCATGCACCTTATAGCAAGTTTTATTATGAATAATTTAATATGACAACTAATACATTTGTTTATTGTGAACAATCATTGAAGGACTCTAGATTAGTTTCAAATGTTGACATTGATGATATGTGTGAGTACAAATCTGATTGTTCATTTGAATATAATCCGGCTATACATAAGGATGCATATTTTCAAGATATGTGCGATTCTTTTCCCCAAGTTGAGTATGACACCTTCATATTCAAAGGTGATAGCATGCATGATTTATTAAATGAAGGAGAGTTTTAGTTTGAGTCTAATAGTTATAAGAATGTTGATCAGAACTTTCATAATAAGCAAGTTGTAGAAAGTGAAGCTAGTTGTTATATGCATTATGAAAGTGAAGTTGTAGATTCAGTTTTGTGAAGTGCGTTGATTCAGAGTGTTGATTAGATTGGAAAAATTGATAGAAGTAATTTTTCTATCTTACCTCATGAGAGTTTAGATGAAAATAAGATTTATGATAGAGGTAAAAGTTTTTGTTGAAGTTTGGTGGCCCGAGGCCATAACTTGTATATAGTAGTTGTAGTTGTTTCTTGTTTTCAATAAAGTTGTTCAAGAGGAGTTTTCCTATTTTTGGAAATGGTTTGCTTCTTCTAGAGATATAAATCCTTGCCATGCCTACAAGGGACATGCATCCCCAAAAAAAGCCACTATTGGAGCTCAAAATTGTATCCCTAATTTTGAGTACCATTGAGAAATCAAGCCCTTTAAATGCTTTTAAGTGAATGTGTACCTAGTTTTCCATTTGACACTTAAGAGGTGTTTAATGTTTCTAAAACCTTGCCTTTAGTGTTTCTATGCATTCCATGAAGTTAAATTTTCATTCTGAAGCATTTTGTGAAGTCCCATTTTGAGCAATTGTCAAATCTGCATTCTCCTAATTGTCAAACAATGATAGGAGGCTATGTTTGCAACTGAATATCTCACACCTAGTAATGTTTCATGACTCACCACTTTCAAAATGTTTAGTTTCTATACTAGAGAGTATATGTTTAAAATTTTGAGTCAATTTGAATCCATTTGTATAGATTTTGAATCCTTGAAAGTTTGTCATTTATCGATGTCACACTGATGCAATTTGTTTTGAATTCTGGGAATCCCTATTTGACTTCTTATAACTTTGACCCAGTTGACCAAACTATGAAAATTTCTTTTCTATGTTGTATTTTAGAGGTTAGATACTTGTTATGTTTCAATTTTTATGTTATGATGTATCTATTTGATCAGTTTTTAAATGTGATTCCAAATGCAACTTCTAACTTTTTACTAGTGTCAAGAATTGTAGATTAGTCAGAACCCCCATTTGTGATGTCAGAGCTCAAGATTCATGATTGGAAAAATAAAATGGATTGTACCACTACATTTTTCTATGAAAATATTTCAAGTGTGCCAATTTTCATATCTTGACGAATCAGTTTGTACAGTTTCCTAGGTCCATCCCATTTGCAAAAAATGTTTTTTCTGTCATTGTTTCCAGTCATCAAATTTTGAGTAACCCACTTTGACCGCTTGCCATTTGCATCTTGTTATTTATCATGAGCCAAAATCCTAGATTCATACTCTCCTCATGATAGTGAACCAACATCCTAGTTTTTGTTTCCCCAACTGCCCGTTTGCCTAGTTTTCAAAGCCAAATTTGAACACAATTTATAGTTTTTTGACATGTTTTCTTGCAGGTAGTTCTGAAAGCTAAAATTTGTCAGTCAATATATTTCCACTCTTAATTTACCATGAGAAAATATTTGACATGGTACAAGTGTGCAGAACAGAGAATTAGTGGGTCAGGTTCCAAAGCTCGATCAGGTGTTTGGGTCAATTTTTAAGGCCAGTAAGATGACCTCCTAACACAAAGTAGACAAGCTACAAGAGTGGTAAAATGACTTGTAAATGACTATGCAGTGGTCACATTTGATTTTAATTAGTTTGAGATGTACTGTAGATCAATTTGAGGATTTAGTCATTTATAAATGAAATTTTTTTAGCTGAAACCACTTTGGAGTTCAACTAATCTCGTCAAAATAATAAGGTGATAAAAAAAAGATGGGTCTTACATTTTCACATTATGTTAGGTATGGGAAGAGCACAACAGAAGTTCTATTCATCAAATATATCTTTATTTAATCATATGCATTGTCTATACATTTGTGGTTCATTGATAAAACAAATGAAAAGAGGAAGAAGGGAAAGTTAAAATAGGTTTCTATCTTTTTGAACTAAGGATAATAGGATGTAGGAGAACAATGGTTTCATAAGTCTAAGCAAGGTCAATTCATAAGCAATTATTAGGGCATTTTCATAAGTTATGGTGAACTTAAGGTTTTATAAGAAATGCATGAAAAATCAAAGACACAGTCAAGATGACTGCTCTGATAGAGGGAAACAAAAGACAGTCAATCAGGACAATCAAAAGGCAATGAAAAGGCTCAGAATAGTGAAGGTGGAGGGAAATATAAAAATTTCAAAATCTTACATCTAGTTTTAATAAGCTTCATGGTAGGTCCAATAGAAAAAACTAATATTAATATCATTCTTTACAAGCTCAAAGTATATTTTTACCTTTTATAGTGCAGGATTCAATGAACAACTATCTTGGGGTTTTTCATTCTATAGATTCATAGAAGCTTTGAATGATGATTACAAAGTGGTGCAACTATAAATGGAAGTAATGGGAAGATGATTCATTCATCATAATAATGTGTAGTCTTTGGAACTATCTATGTATTATTTAGGGAGGTGTCTTTAGAGAAAGACACACATGCATAAGGAGGAGGTTTTGTTTTGCAAACCATAATCCATAGCAATATAGACTAATCTAAAAAATGGGAGTGTCACACTAAGTTAGAAATGGAGATGCCATGTGCAAAAAGTAGAAGCTACTAGAGGACCAAGTTCCCATGCATGAAGAAAGAAAGGACACAGGTTTCAAAGTTTTATTGAAAAGGAGAGCAATAGAGGCCCACATAATTGAATATAGGCCCATACAATCGAAGAGAGGCCGAATCACATGGCATCTTCGATGGGAAAGTAGAGGTTGCACATGAAAGGGAGTCTGCATAGTGGAAAGAAAGGAAGTCCATGCAAGGGAAGAGACTTCATAGTAAGAGGAAGATCAACAAGATTAGGATCTCCATTATAGTCATCGCCAGTTTGTAGGTTGGAATGGGAACCTTGTTTGTAATAGAATGTATTACTTCATAATCCTAGTTGAGGTTGCCTTCAATAAAAAATGTCACTACTACCAGGCTCTTTTTCAGCCCTATTACCAACATGCAAAGTTTGTGATTACTAGATATAGAAGGAAGAAGATGCTAATTAAAGAGGAGGTGGCACGGAGGGTGAATGCAAATAGGATTGTACATGCTCGATGACATGACATTGATGGGTAGTGGAATGGAGACTTATAATTGTCTATGTGTAAAATTGGAACCCTCATGCTGATCACTCACTGTGAGAAGATGGGGAATGAAAGATTCAATCTAGCTCTAAGAGAAATGAAGGGAATTAGGCTTAGTACCAATGTTGTTAGCCTTATTTTGAAGCATCTTTTAAAGTTGTATGATGATGGATGGGAAGTTCAAAGAAGCCACCATGTAAGAAAAGCCTTCCATGTAGGTCGAAGGGGTTCCATGGCTTTGCAATGGTGACATAAAGGAAAGATCTAATAAAATCCATTATCCCACATGTGGTAGGAGAAGACCTTTTGAGGTACTTATATACATTTCCACTCAATTAGTGTGATGTCCAAAAAATAAGGGCTTTTGAAGCTGCAAGCATGCATCAACAACCCGTTCTGAGCGAGAGTCAACCTGTTCAAAATTTTAGACAAACATACAAATGCACTAATGTGGTCTGGTGCACTAAGATCACGCTATGTGTCCTGATCCTATGGACAATAGATGGCCACAAAATTGAAGTGCTCAAGATTTAAGGACTCTTGGAATGTGCCTAGGCACCATGTGGTAGTAGACCTAGCATACATTCTAGGTTGTCAATCGAGTTGGGGTGCATGACGATGTGGTGAGATGAGCATAGGATCATGACACACGGCCAAATCTTGTGGTGGGCACTTGTTCGCATTACGAAAGTGCTCAAATGTTAAAAAATGTAGATAAGCAGGAGAGTGCCACATGGTGCTAAGGTGGCAGGTATGTAGAAATCAACCAATCATGAAGTGACATGTGGCACCTGGTCAAACTAAGTTTGACCTCAAATTTGAAGGATGAAGTAAAAATGAAAATAGTTAAAATATTAAATTTTTAATCATTTTTCCAAATTTGAAGGTCATGTTAAAAGTTATAAATTAAAAATATTTTATTCTGAAGTTTGTTCTTTAGAATATTTTAAATTTTGCAAAAATGAGTTGTAGGCCATATAGTTGTAACAGGGGGGTATTTTTCAAATCAACTTTTAGGAGTTCCTAGTAGGTAAATATAGGTATATTGTATATTGCTAGAACTGAGAAAAGAAAAAATTTCCAATTTTGGTGTTTGTTTTTGCACAGGAAGCATTTTGTTCAAGTTATTCAATGTTTTTTTCCAAATTCCTAACTCGTAACTACATTCAGGTATTGAAGTTCAGTTGTGATTTCTAGTAAGATAATGAGTTGAATATGTGTAAAAATGCTAAAAATGTAGTTGGAATCGAGTTTGGTCACATTTAAATCAGTTAACCCAAAATTTTTACCAACATTCTTGATGCATATCAGATATTTTGGTTACATAAAGGTTTTCATCATTGACCAAAGATATTTTCAAATCAGTTATAGAATAATGATGAAAACTAAATTAGATCAAATGGGCAGAAAGATGAAAGAGGTTTTCAACAATAGAAGGATAGAATTTCATGTGGACACATGTCATTCTGTGATTAGATCTGGGAATTCATCTTTGTCTATATCTTTCTTTTTTCATCCTTTGTAAGGGTTGCAGTTTTTTGAGCAAAACGACTCACTGTTGTGATACCATGTTTTGGTTACAATATTGAGTTTTCTTAGATTTGTGATACCATTGTTAGTTTGAAATTTTCAGTCCTTCTATGAAACCACTTTGTTGGATCCAAAACTATAATTCCACCTTCATTCTTCAGCACATTCTCTTGTATGAATAATAGTAGGAAGGATAATTTAGATAAGTTTTGATATGTTAGGTGTTTATATGTTTTTATTTCATCCATGTGAATTTATTATTTTGAGGAAATCAATACAAATAACAACAAACAATTGAGTTTTATTGTAAATTTTGTCTCCTTTCTCACTAAGCTGTAATGTTTTATGATCTTTGAACAAAGAGCCTAGGTCATAGTTGTAGTCCCTTGAGGATGTATGTTGTTTCATTGTTGCTTATAATTTAAGGAGTTATGTAAATTCTTCAAGGAAATCAATAGGGTTGCAAGATTATTGAGGAGGATATGAGGTAAGAATAAGATTTAGATTTAACATAGATGTTTATTTACAAGGTGAATGGATAGATCAAATATCTAAATAGATGAATATGTCTTAGGTATCCATATGTATGTGATTGATTCATGGAATTGCCTAATAGATAAGGCACTGATCAGTTATAGGATCAATTAGTTCTTATTATAGCATATTAGGGGTTTTGTTGAATTCAACATTATTAATCAAATGCTTTTCCCCCTTTCATGTTGAAGAGTTGTAATAGAATTCCCTCACCCAGCTTGCGAATTTCATAAATTTGCATTTAGCTACTATAGATCTATGTTATTGCATGAGTTATTAGCAGATATAATGGTTAAATCTTCTTTGATAGATTAAGGAGTATGTTTTTGCACTGGTACCATATTGATTGAATCTAAGGTCCACTCGCCTAGGTTTTGTAGAGCCTAAAGTATAAGAAGGTCAAGCCATATAGTTGGACTAGTATCTGAAATAGTATGTTGAAGATGGGAGTTAGCTACCCTTAGATGTACTTTATTCTCATCGGGTTAATTTGAAACTTGTGATGTTTCAAAACACCAACATATCCCAACACAAAACAATTAACTACACTACACCATCCATCTCAACTGATGGCATTAATATTATATCTAACTTCTATGCTTCACTATAGAGAGAATTTAATATGTCTTTTTCTATAAATTAAAAGACTAGGCATGTGTTTAGCATAGCCCTTATTTGGATTTCTCAACTTGGTATAAGAGTCCATTTTTAGGTTTCTCAACTCGATATTAGAGCCAAGGAAAAATTGGCATATAGAGGAGTTTAAATAAACAATCCCATGCTGTGAAATCCTAGTGAATATTTGTATGAGGCAAGCGTAAGGAATGGTAAGCACCATCATTCGAAGAGGGAAGTTAAAATAGAGTTTTGTAGATGAAAATCCCTATAAAGATGAGAGGAGAGCAAGAGCCAAGGGTTAATTTTTTTGATTTGATGGTCAACTTCCTGTACATTTACTTGGTTAGTTGTAGTCTCATAGATGTTGAGAGGGGTTACATAGAGATCCTTTTAAATTTTAACTTCCACAAGGTCGAGATAATATCATATTGTATCTTAATCCTTGGTATTTTTAAATTGTCATCATGACCAATTATTGTTATCCATTTAGAGTGTTCACTTATGTTGACACATAAGTAATAATATTTATTATGTGTTGATATCCAAGGAGACCTATCCCCTTTGCAATATGGTATTATGATATTACGATAACTCACAATTGTACATTCATTTGTGGGATCATTAATGCCTAGTGTTGTATAACCTGGCTCTGATACTAGAATGTCATGCCTAAAAATTGTATAAGGCAAAAACACAACAATTTTTATGTTCTTTTACAAGGAAGAAATTTGAAGATAAAATACATAATCTATCCTCAAACTCGAAGGTGATAAAGTTAGGTGATGGAATTAGGTTTGTTCCACTTGGAATCTGAATTTTGAGTTCCTTATGAGGTGGTTACTTGGTTGATAGTTACTGAATGAAAAACTAAGTTAAGGCATTATGGTTATAAGCCCTTTATCATCTGCACTCAATTGAGACACTATGATGTGCAAGTGAGATTCAAATTTTGTGTCAATGTAGTGGCAAAAGATCTAAGGATTGCAACGAGAAGATTTTTTATCAATTAGTCATTTCATTTCTATTAATATCATTATATTGGTATTATTAGTATTATTATTTAATTGCATTATTTATTATTTATTTTAAAAGAAAACCTATACCTTCTATTCCTATCATACATCTTTTATTCATATGCTAACATTATTATTATTTAATATTAAATGAAAACTACTATATTAGAAATTATTGTACAAATAATAATTAGATCAAATTATCATCTAATTCTATACATTCAAGTACTATAACACATATCTTCACCTACCATAGCTAATAACAATAACGAGAAAATAATTAAGTAACATTAACATATCTAAAGTTAAAATTTCTATATTAGTTAACTTCCTATGCTACCCTTAACAAATGTTAATACAAGAAATAAACATTACATTCTTCAAAATTAATCTAACCTTAATTTATTACTACTTACTAATCCATTAAAAAATTAAAAAAAATAAAAAATTCTTAAACTACTACCCATCACCCTTCCCAAACCTACACCTACAAGAATAAACTAATTATTAAAAACAAGACATCTTACTAAGACATCCTACTTCCCTTGACTTATGCCAATTCTATTTATTATTCATAATATGTTTACCTACTTACTAACTACACCTACCCCACCAAAAATTTTCACTACTTGCTAGGTGCTAGAAAACTATATGGGAAGGATTTGCAAGGCCAAGTTTCCCCTTAATTTAAGAACCCAAGTGGGTCCTTTTCCAACATATACTTGCAAAGTATTTGGCAGTAAGGTGGGGGTTGATTTATGTCAGACTTAGACCAGCCTATTCCTAACATTTATCTCCCCTAGAAGGGCTTTAAAGAGGTGGCCTTCTATAGATATCGTACCCTTATTTCAAAGCAAGTTGGTGATATTTAAAACAATATAAAATATTCTTCAACCCTACTTGCTGGCCACCTAGGAAAATTATTCATTTCTATGTCATGTTAGGAGCCCATCATTTACTCCCTTTATGATCCTCTTACCAATGATGTGATGGATTTTTTTCAAAGCAAGGAATTTATATTTTGTCTTGAACTTTACCCTCTTATCAAAAGAGTAGGTGCCAAATAGGCTGACTTATGTAAAAATAGTGAATAACTTCCATGTTTTAATTCCCATGCATCCAAGAAATGGAGGAGGGATGGAGATGCCTAGTCACATCCAAATCTTATATTTATTTATTTTGTTTTGCATTTGCATTATCATGGTCATCTTGACTTGAAAGGGTGGCAACTTTTGATTTAATTTTCTTTTTTATTTTTTATTTTATTATCATATGTCTCTATCACCCATACATGGGGTTCGTTCCTAGGTCTTCTAACTACCCATTTAGTTCATAATGTAATGTACTTAAAATTGACTTCTTGGGTTGTGTTATATTCCAAATATTTTATTTCCTAGAGATCCATTATTTCTGTATTAGAAGATACCTCAACATATTCTTTTGATTATTTTATTGGTCTTTATTGGTTGGGTATTATAGTTCACTCTCTCCATAAAAATTCCAAAGAGGTAAATGGACACCTACAGCCAGTTTTTTCTTATATATTTATGCATTTATGTCAACTATTTGATTTTCTATTCCTATAATCTAAGTAATTCTTTATATGTTATTTCAATGATAACTTGGAGTTACTCAAGATACTATGCATAGTCAAGATTTATGAGTTTATTTAACATTTAAATATTAACTTAGTGCCATAGATATACATTTCATAACAAGAATATAGATGAACTATCTAAAATATTCTTATCTATGTCATTAGGAGGCTTAGAACCAATTGTTCATGGATTAACATTGTATTCTCATGCAAGATTCAATTCGAACATATGCATACAACTGTTATGCAATAGAGCTAAGCTACAAATAATGTTCAAAAAGATGATCCATCAATAGTATCTCTACTATCAAATCAAATTTAGTTTGGAAATCTTTTGCATATCACTCAATCATCAAGTATTCTAAATCCCTGATTGATATTCCTATTCAACACAATAAAACAACAAATTTTTTAGAATGATTTCTCTTCCATGATACTCTTATGATACACAAAGGTGGTGGAATCAACATATCAAAATATACACAATAGAAATACGTTTTACTACACATTAAAACTCGCAACCTTTCCATTTGACAGTTGAACTGGGATAGTAATATCCTCTTACAATACATTTAGACTCATATTAAAAAAAGAAAGAATTTGCTCTCTATTTCATGTCAATGCAATAATGACTTCTCCTCCTATGCACATGGAAGGAAAACAAAAACTCCAAGTTTCCAAGATTTCAATAAGAACCTGTAAATGAGATATAAAGATAATGAACCATGGAGGCTCCCCTCCCAACCTATGCCTCAAGGAGGCCACCCCCACAGTAGGGGAAATAAGGCTCAACTGGGATACATTCAAACATCATCACAGTAACAAAAACCAACATGAATTTCATAGTTTAACAACACATTTATGATCCCCAACCAAGGATTGGACAATGATTAATAGATGGAATCATAAACCTTGGGTGATGGTGGGCTCTTCAAGGAGGAGAATGCCATATCCTTGTGAAACAACAAAAATTGCAATTGTAACACTTCAATAATACTTCCAAGAAACATGTAACAATAGGGCTAATAGTAAAACATGCCTCAACAAGGCTATCAACACTTACTCTTCTTCCAATATCCTCACTTATACCTCGCATAGAACAATAGAATTGCAATATTTCAATAATACTTCGTAGAAATGTGCAACAATAGGGCTAATAATAACACATGCCTCAACAAGGCTATCAACACTTACTCCTCTTCACATATCCTCAGTTATACCTCTCATAGAAGAATAGAAAGGCATATGGCTTCAATGGAGCCCATACTCTATGAAAACTATCCCCTCTCCAAGAGCAAGATTTCTCAACTTCAATGTTGAGCCCAACTAACCCCTTCACCCCAAGGCTTCTCTTCCCTCCCAAGGATGAGCGAAGCCTTCACAACCACACAAAATTCAATCCACAACCACAATCTAAGAAAAAAAAACCAAACGCAATATAGATTCAACATGTTCACTCACATACACAACATTTACAACATGCACCATATCAAACACATAGATCCTACAAGAAGCACTCTTACAATTTCCATCTAACACTTTCATGAGATGAGGAAAACATGACATGAAGCACTAACCTCCTTCCATGCTATTGTTATGAAATGGTGATGAAGATTTTTCCTTCCTTGGTTTCCAAGCTTCCTCCTCCACAACCATATCTATCTCTACAATTAGAGAGTGGGTGAACAACCACTAAGTTTGACACAAGCTCACTAAAAGGACCTCCACTTCCATCCCCACCTACCCTTGTACCATTGTACCCTTGTCAAACTCTAATTTTCGAATTGGCTTGAAAATGACTAGTTTAGAGGGTCTCCTAAGTCCCCTAGGCTAACTTATGGTTATATTTAGACCCCCAACCTATACTACTACCATATGGGTAACTTATTTTTACCAAAATGACACCTACAAACCACTTTTATGCCCTCTAAAGTTCATATGAAATTTAATTTGAATTCCATCATGATGGTGACTCATCCTAACAATCTCCAAGGTGGGTTAACTTATTTTCATAATGGGATTAAGTTTAGGTTAAGTGACTTCATGTCCAAAATCCTACATGACGTGTCATTTACACATAAACAACACAAGTATCAAATGACACACACACATTAAATACTTACACACCATGATGACATGTTGCTAATTAACCATGATATTTAAACTTCAAAACCAATGCTCAATCACTTTACAAAATAAACACATTACAATCAGGGTTTGAATCTTCCAAAGACTCACCTTTTCTTTACTGTGTTCACATAGGTCGAACCTTGTTTCCCCCAATAATCTCCATGGTTCAAATTTCCTACACACTCAACTTAATGTCAGTGCTCCAATGAATTAATATAGAAATACATGTGGATAAGTCCAGAATAATCCAATATCACTTAATTGCATTAACATATTCAGTTAACTTGCATCTAATAATTTTAATAAAATATTCAAAACATTAAAATATCAAGATATGTATAACATTAATCTTTCTAATCATAACAAAATGACCATTCTGAATACTATCACAATCCTTATCTATCATAACAATGAAACACCAAAGTCATATCTATCATGTCTCCTTTTCAAATAATTAAAAATAATAATCTTTGCTAAGGCAGGCAGGCCCAAAAAGGTGAAGTTTCAGCAAAAAGGGATAATCTTTGGAAGTGAATGGACTAATAAATGAAAACTATTATTAAAATATGTTTTATTAACCCCTTTTGGACGTGAGTTAGGGTTATGCCCTCTTTTAAGGGGTTTGGAGGAATTTTGGGCTCATTCCATAACTTGATTTTTGCTCATTTCTTTGTTATTCTTCAGAGGCTGCCAAACCTGTGGAGAAGGAGACCCAAGAACGGGAGTTTGTAGGTTTTCAAGGAGACCCAAGAATGGGAGTTTGTAGGTTTCTAGGAAGGCTAAGGATGGGAGTTTGAATCCATTCCATGTGCATGCTCATGCAGAGTTTTCCTTTGTGTTGATCAGTGCAGATTTGTGGTTTTTCTGGTGTGTTTTTTGTAAGAGTTTAGTGTTTCCGGTTGAGTATTTCATATCAGTTTCGGTTGCTTCTGTATATCAGACTTTAAAATTTTTAAATAGAGCTGAATATATGTATTTAGATATGATTATACTTCTGCGATAGATTACTAAGTTTTTGTGGTGATTCTGGGCTATTTTGTGCTATTTGCGGGAGCCGATGAGCATTGTTTTTGTCCTCCATTTGGGAGCTATTGTGTGCATGTTATATAGATCTAAAAATGTCATTTTTTAGGTTGTTATGCTGCTGAAATTTTTATTAAAATGTCCACTTTCAGATTTACTGATAATATGTGAAGCTGTGAAGTTTTTGGCACTATTTTCAGCATACCCAATTTGGGGTTTCTTGAGAAATTGGTGGATCTTTGAAAGATTGGTTGTTTGATCTTAAAGATCTGATTAGAGGCTTGAAATATCATATAAAATTAGAAAAGGGACATTTTAGTGGTATCAAATCCGTGATGTTTCCAGCCTGAGGATTTGTAGAAGTTTTCATGTTAGTTTTGACAACTACCTAGATCTTGCATGTTAGTTTTGACAACTACCCAGATCTTGCATGTTAGTTTTGACAACTACCCAGATCTTGCATGTCAGTTTTGACAACTACCTAGATCATTTCATAATTCAAGATTGCATGTTGCTTTTAATCAGCTGCATGTCAAAATTTATGGTTGTATTCTACTTCTAATCATTTGCATGTTAGTTCTTGGTGAATTTGGTGGTTGCATGTTGCTTCTAATCAGTTGCATGTCAAAATCTATGGTTGCATGCTACTTCTAATCATTTGCATGTTAGTTCTTGGTGTTTGAAGAAGTTATATCCTATTGGGGTTACACTCTACTTTATCAAGAATGGACAAGTATAGTATAGAGTCTTAGAGGACATGATCTTGGACAATTGATATCTAGAGTCAAAACAATAGAAAGGATGGTTATTTAGACATTCGAGATAAACTTATGAAAATAAGCCATGACATGTCTGAATAGTTGGTTGAGCACCACCGTATGATGAATGACATGTTGTTCAACCTAGCTAAGGTTGATAAGTTGACTAGATTTCTATTTGGTAGATTTTCTCACAGGGCAGATGACACAATTACCAAGAACTTGCATGAGGAGTTTGAGAAACTAGCTTATAGCCAAGCAAAGGTCTCAGATTCTACTTTGCCATAGGAGGTAGTGGGTTTAGATGATTATTATGAGGATTTTGTTGTGCATGATGGTGAGATACCTGGTAGAGATGAGCAGACATTGAGCATTCATGACTTTACTGAGAAAGAGTACCAGGCATAGTTAAATGCTTCATCACATGAGGTTGAGGCAGGTAGTACTTCACATGATTTGTCCAGCCAGCTAAAGGTGAACAAAGATAGTATTGTGACTTCATTATCTCATCATGACAGGATGCGGGATATGATAGAGGATCACATTTAGATGATTCAATTACAGGGTAGACATAAGGGAGTTCAGGGAAAGTCTCCTTGTGTTGACTTACAAGTGATTAGGGAAGGAATGGGAAGGATGAAGTTGAGTTATTTACATCTTCTATTAGATCATGACAATCTTCTTAGCCTTGTCAGAGACTATTCAGATGCCTTGAGGAGGAAGGAGGAGGAAGTTGATAGGCTTTCTCATGAGCTTGAGGACACTCGAGCTTCTTTGGTGAATACTCCATTGGCATTACAAGACTGGGAGAGACATGGGGATAAGCATGGCATGGAATTGAGTTTAGTTTCATCTTGCACTCCTAATACTCAGCTTTTTGTGAATGGTAGATCATGTGGATATTGATAATGTTGCGAGTTCATCTTGCATTCATATCCAGGATAGAGGGATAATGTCAGACAGGTATGTGGAATTAGTTGGTATTGGTCATATTACTCAGGTGAAGATTTTTCTTGAGTTACCAGTTGATTATAGTTTATGGATATGGACTCGAGATTGTTATATTGGCATTTGGGATTTAGTTGAATGGAAATCTTTAACACTTTTTGGTAGCAGTGGTTGTTTGGGTGCTATCATGGATTTGATTAGCAGATTGCATGGTGTTGTCTTTTCTTGTGCCAGGAGCTTATCTAATGTTGGTATTAGTTTTTATACACCGGTGTTGGGCTTTGTTCATATATCCAGTTAACCATACTTGCTGGAATGTGTTGATGATATTTCATATTTGGCAGTGTGTACAGATGAGTCCTAGGATCATATTGGCATTGATGACATCTAGGAGGATGTAATGGGTAGTTTTGAAGACTTAGTTTCCTTGCGTACAGAGGAGTTGGAGAGAAGTGCTAATGTTTTTGATACTCCATATGTTGATATGAGCTTTAGATTTGATTCACAGGTTATGGATGGTAATACTCTAGAGACTAGTAACTTTGAGGATACTCCTTTAGACAGTGCATCAGAGGAGGTTTGTAGGAGATAGTCAAGCCAGTGCCATCATGTGTCTAATCAGTTGAGAGTTAGTGACTGAGACATTGCTATCACTTGCTAGCATTTTGATGTTGCTCGTCAGTTGTTAGCAGTTTATGGATGGGGTTCTCCTACTAGTGATGAGCAGGAAGGCAATTATCTTTCCTTGACAAAGATCCACTCTTTATGGGAGGCTATTCAGATTTTGAGACAGAATTATATGCAGTTGGTAGCTGACAGAGATTATCTTATGGAGTGGGGCAGTACAGCATATGATGCATTGTTGGCCAAGGAAGATGAGGTGAGTGAGCTTACTAAGTAGCTTGAGGTGACTTTTGAGATTCTTGAGAGTACACAGTTTTCTTTCAAGGAGTCACAGTTTCATTTGGCTAAGGTGACCATGGAGTTAGAGCAACTATAGTCTTTACCTGATTCTATACAATCACAAGCTATTGTGTTTGGTGATTTGAGGATGTCCATGGCCGAGATTGTCAGAGACAGTGGAGATGGGGATGCATCCATCCTTGATACTAACATTGGCATATCAGGTTCATTCCCACTAGAGTCAGGTTTAGTTGAGTTGGGTGTTGTAGCAGATTTTTTTATGCCTGATATGGTGGTGGCCTCTAGTACTGATGGCATAGAGACTAGAGATGTATCAAAGATCATGTGTGATGTTGGTGAGTTAGCAATTGGCATGGTTCCTGCTAGTAATACTACTCCCTTGGTGATATCTTCGAAGGTAGTAGTCAGTTCCAACATGGTTAATGATCAATTGCAATTAGTTTCATCTGGATTACAGTCTGAGCCACTGACTGAGATTGGTGCATTCTATTGACATTGCACTGTGAGGTACGCTCATCAATTTACCTTTGATGACCATGTTGATGAGATGATGATACAAAGATGTACTATGGTTCATAGTGCTTGTCATCAGTTATGGGATAATTTAATGCCTCGGGATGAGAGTTGTGATGGGCATGACATGGTGATAGGTTTTGCAGTTGACAATTGATAATACATGACTTAGAGTAGGAGTTTGGGAGTGATGCTTTAGTAGTTGTTGTTACTAATTATACTCCTTTGGCTATGACATCTCCTAACTTAGCTAGTAGTCAGTCATAGTGGGCTATATCACTTGTTCATGGCAAATTTGGTTTGGGTTCCATTTCTTACTCTTTATCTTGTAATGTCTTTTAACCATCAGCAGTGCATGGGAGTTATGGTTATGAGATAGTGGCCAATGATTTGCAGAGTTGTGTTGACTACAGGAGTTGTACAGTGTGTGGATTCTCCATACTTGGTATAGTTTCATTCGAGAGTGTTCACCATTGTTGCAGAGTTGGATTGTACATTTCATATAGGCCAGTGGGATGCATTGATGGTATTTACTATGTTGGTAGTTTGATTTGTCCACTTTACTTGGGTTTTGATGTTCTAAGAGTTTGTGTCTCATGGGTTTTTTACTGTGGCAGTGGTGATTTTGGAGTTTGATTGAGCTATAATTGTCAGTTTGATTATGGATTCCTCTTGGTCATATTGTAGAGGATATTGCAAGAGCCTGTGTTAATTGGCAGTAGTATAGTTCATGACTACATTTGGGATCAAGGTGGATTGATTGGTTTATTGTTTAGCCATTTCTTGAGGACAACCAATATTTGGGAGGGGAGGACTTGTCATGTCCCCTTTTCAAATAATTAAAAATAATAATCTTTGCTAAGGCAGGCCGACCCAAAAAGGTGAAGTTTCAGCAAAAGGGGATAATCTTTGGAAGCGAATGGACTAATAAATGAAAATTATTATTAAAATATGTTTTGTTAACCCCTCTTGGACGTGAGTTAGGTTTATGCCCTCTTTTAAGGGTTTTGGAGGCATTTTGGGCTCATTCTAGAACTTGATTTTTGCTCATTTCTTTGTTATTCTTCAAAGGCCGCCAAACCTGTGGAGAAGGAGACCCAAGAATGGGAGTTTGCAGGTTTCCAGGGAGACCCAAGAACGGGAATCTATAGGTTTCTAGGAAGGCTAAGGATGGGAGTTTGAAGCCATTCCATGTGCATGCTCATGCAGAGTTTTCCTTTGTGCTGAACAGTGCAGATTTGTGGTTTTTCGGGTGTGTTTTTTGTAAGAGTTTATTGTTTCCGGTTGAGTATTTCATATCAGTTTGGGTTGCTGCTGTATATCAGACTTTAAAATGTTAAAATAGAGCTGAATATATGTATTTTGATATGATTATACTTCTGTGATAGATTACTAAGTTTTTGTGGTGATTCCGGGCTATCTTGTGCTATTTTCGGGAGTCGATGAGCATTGTTTTTGTCCTCCATTTGGGAGCTATTGTGTGCATGTTATACAGATATGAAAATTTCATTTTGTAGGCTGTTATTCTACTGAAATTTTTATAAAGATTTCCACTTTCAAATTTTACTGATAATATGTGAAGCTATGAAGTTTTTGGCACTATATACGGCATACCCGATTTGGGGTTTCTTTCGAAATTGGTGGATCTTTGAAAGATTGGTTGTTTGATCTTAAAGATCTAATTAGAGGCTTGAAATATAATATAAAATCAGAAAAGGGACATTTCAATATCATAAAAAAGACATCTAAAATAGATTTTAGTAAATATGTCATATGTGAAAATCACTATTGTGAAAACTTGTTAACTAGTATCCTTTCAAATCAACTAACCAAAGTAATATTTCTAACAATGCCATTTTTATCTTGTTATGAGGTGTGTGTGCCCTTAGGGTTAATTTCTCATGCCATTGAATGTTTCCAAATTATTTCATCAATTTTAAAACCAATCTACGAGACTAACCATTATGCTTTGTTATCATTTCATCTATATTCATTTTTTTTTCTTATGAGAGTGCAATAAATTCATCTCCCTTAATTGTCTAGTAAATCATACCTTGAATCTCATGACTAGGTTCTCAACTTGTACATGTGGAGTCTCATTTTCATGTGGTCCTATCTTATTGACCTAATGTTATTGGATAGGGTATCAACCTTATAATAATCAAAATATTCATTAGTCTCTAATAGGATCTCATAAATCATTGTTAACAATAAAAATTTTCAATGATGACCTAATTAATTCCTAATCATATTCATTCCTTTAGTTTATAATAGGGTAAAACTGTGGGCCTTACATCCCCCTAGCTATTGACTTCCTCCTGGAAGTCTCTTCTAATCCAAAGCACAATTCCCATATATAGGGTTTACCTTGATTTGATTTAAGAGTTCCACTCAGGAACCTTTCCTTAAGATTGCCTCACATTCCTAAAATTTTTACATATAACCCAAATATAGAGTTACAAAACTCTACCCATAACTCATAGAGGAATAATTCTACTAAAAATTGGTTATCTCACCATTGAGTGTTTGGGTATCCTTCCAAGTTAGGGTACCTACCAATACCTAATGTAAATATATTTTTGCTAACTTCTTTCTAGATGAATGGGTGGTTGATGTTTATATCTAGAATGTTAAGGCTCGTGCAACATTCCTAGTCTCTTGGTAGTTAAAAGAAAATGGTTTAACATGAATAATGTATTCATTGGATATTTCTATAATTATACCTAGTGTAGTCTCATTACCTTTGTCAACTTGTTTAATTGGTGTCATTTCCATTCATATGTCGATGTTACTTGTCTACCTATCTCCTCCTATGTTGTATCTTAGCTGGCATACTTGATTTTTTTTCCCTCTCACTTGGTTATTCTTATTTTAGGGTTTTCTTTTTGTGCGAGTAGCTTATGATCCTATATTTTATGTCTTGTTTTGGGTAGCTATTCATTTACCATTTTCATCATATTCTTCATTAGTTCTTACTAACTATCTTACTCCCTATTAGTTTTCAAGTCACTCACTCACCTTAGCACTGATAATGCCTATGATGATAGTTTGTTGAAGGGTTGATATCTTTCATAAAAGCTTCAAGAACTCATTGGTTTTAGCTTAACATCAAGATCTTCGTCTGGTTACATCTTAATTAAGACATCTAGCCATTCACTATTGGTCTGGTATACTTATTGGATTTTAGTCAAAATATCAGTGTATATCCTTCAACTTATGGCCCTTATAGTCTTATCACTTTGAGTTCCTTTACCTAGAGTCCTTAGCATGGTGTGCTATTGGGGTCTATTCATTCCAGGATTAAGGTATTTCCATGTTTATAGGGTTGAATGAAATTGCATCTTATGATAATAAAAGGGGTGGTATTCAAATTCCTCATGATGATTTTCAAGAATTCTCCCTGATATGACCAACTTATAAATCATAATATAACATACTTACATAAAAATACCTCATAAAGTAACTTAAACAAAATAAGATCACCAATTAAACATAAGTGTGGCCACAATGGTAAATATTTGTTAAAACAAGTCATGTCCCAAGGCAAAGGGGACCATACCCAAAAATTATCATATATGAACATTCTACAAAATTACCAAAGTATGCAAAAATTGAAAACAACAACAACAATTTATAACAAGTCAAATTCTCAAAAGAATTGTGGTCATATTAGGGTCTTACTAATGGAAGTAGAGGAAGGGTTGTCCTATAGTTACATTGTAAATCAATGATATGCAAGAATGATTCACTTGTATTTTCAGTCCTTTCTAAGAATAGGTCACAAGAGTGATCTAAACCCTCCTTGCTTATGGGTTGTTCAGTCTTAGAAATTCATTCTTCAATTGCCTATCTTTCATAACCTACCTACCCAATACTATCAAGAATTATTGGAAGTAGTCTAGGGCTAGATTTTTCACTCAATTTTACATTAGTGACCCTATAGGTAAGCATAATATTATGATGCATGTCACTTACCTAGAAATAAGGTATAATAGGTTGTTATTAGAAAGATTGATGGGGTATCTCCTGTCACATCTTCTTTCAAACATTATTTAGGTATATCAATACTTTTAAGAAGGATTCAACCATCCAATCTTATGATATGCTAGAATTCCTTAAGGTTTTTATTGATTTAGTGAGAACTATTCATTCTTTGTTGAGCTTCCATTACTTTGAGCTATAGTGAAAATTGAGTAGGAAGTCAATGCTTTTGTGATAGTTCGTCACTAAGTTGCAAGTGTTTTTGAGTAAAAACAAAGGTTTGCGAAAAATTTGGATTGCAAGTTTCATCGGTCGATGTTGAAAAAAAAACCCTAGTATTTTACAAGTTACCCTAGCTAGTAATTATACACAGTCATGTTGCCCATCCTAATATGATAGTGTCATAGGGGTGAAGAGTCATCTTTAGTGGGAAGTATATACTGTAAATGAAATTGATAAACAAAGTTATATCCAATGTTACATGTTCTCCTGTGTATGATTCTTTTGTCATTTGCACATTGTCTCTAACCACCCCCTTGTTTATCAAGTAGGAGGCTTATCTTATTAGTATCACTTCCAATCGAATAATTCATGTGATTACTACCACCTAAATGTGGACTCTAGATTAAGATAGTCATTGTGAAATATATTACCCTTAATTGTATAACATATTAGTCATTGTGGCACTATACTACAATGTGGGGGTTTCCTATCACAATTATATAAGTTACCATTTTTATCATTCTCATTAACCTAATTAAGAGCATTTTCCCCAAAAGACCAAAGTCCACATTTTACAAGGGTTTTTGAGTTCTTACCAATACCTGAACATCATCAAGATGAGCTACCACCCATTCAATCCTGAATGTTGGTATGGTTTAAGAAGAAACATTTTCTCATGTGCTGAGATCTAGAATCATTAAGTCTCATAGATGTTGAGAGATCTTACATAGAGATCCTTTTAAATTTGAACTTCCATAAGGTCAAGATAATATCCTATTATATCCTAATCCTTAGTAGTTTTAAATTGTCACCATGACCAATTAGTGTTATCTGTTTAGAGTGTTCAATTCTATTGACACATAAGCAATAATATTTATTACAAGTTGATATCTAAGGAGACCTATCCCCTTTACAATATGGTATTATGATATTATGATAACTCACAATCGTACATTCATTTGTGGGCTCATTAATGCCCAATGTTGTATAACTTGGCTCAGATACTAGAGTGTCATGCCCAAAAATTCTACAAGGCAAAAATACAACAATTTTTTTTTTGTTTGTTTACAAGGAAGAAATCTGAAGATAAAATACATAACCTACCCTCAAACTTGGAGGTGATAAAGTTAGGTGATGGATCTAAGTTTGTTCCACTTGGAATCTGAATTTTGAGTTCCTTATGAGGTTGTTACTTGGTTCCTAGTTACTAAATGCAAAACTAAGTTAAGACATTATGGTTATAGGCCCTTTATCATCTACACTCAATTGAGATAGTATGATGTGCAAGTAAGATTCAAATTTTGTGTCAATGTAGTGGTAAAAGATTCATTTCTATTAATATTGTTATATTGATATTATTACTATTATTATTTAATTACATTATTATTTTTTAATTTAAAAAAAAAACCTATACCTTTTATTCCTATCATACATCTTTTATTCATATGCTAACATTATTATTATTTAATATTAAATTAAAACTACTATATTAGAAATTATTGTACAAATAATAATTAGATCAAATTATCATCTAATCCTATAATTTCAAGTACTATAACACATATCTTCATCTACCATAGCTAATAATAATGAGAAAAATAATTAAGTGACATTAACATATCTAAAGTTAAAATTTATAGATTATTGAACTTCCTATGCTAACCTTAACAAATGTTAATCCAAGCAATAAACATTATATTCTCCAAAATTAATCTTCCTAAAACTATTCTGGACTTAATATCTTCTACACTTACTTAGCATGTTACTCAAACCTCTTTTTACAAAATATTCTAAGTCCACTATCTAACTAATTCTCTACATCCTGTATCATATTTATTACCAATTATAATTTCCTAAACCATACAAATCCTAATATCCTTAAACTTATTAAATGTAATTATGATTATATTATATTTTTCCATGAAATAATATTGTAATACTAACCATTAATCTAACCTTAATTTATTACTACTCACTAAGACATAAAAATAAAAATAAAAATAATCTTAAACTACTACCCATCACCCTTCCCAAACCTACACCTACAAGAATAAACTAATTATTTTAAACAAGACATCTTACTAACACATCCTTCTTCCCTTGACTTGTGCTAGTTCTAAACAATACTCATAATATGTTTACCTACTTACTAACTACACCTATCCCACCAAACATTTCCTCTACTTCCTAGGTGCTAGAAAATTATATGTGAAGGACTTGGAAGGCTAAGTTTCCCCTTAATTTCAGAACCCAAGTGGGTCCTTTTCCAACGTATAATTGCAAAGTATTTGGGAGTAAGGTGGGGGCTGATTTATGTCAAACTTAGACCAGCCCCTTCCTAACATTTATCTCCCCTAGAAGGGCTTCAAAGAGGTGGCCTTCCATACATATGATACTCTTTTTTCAAAGAAAGTTGGTGATGTTTAAAACAATATAAAATATGCTTCAAACCTACTTGTTGGCTACCTAGGAAAATTATTCATTGCTATGTCATGTTAGGAGCCCATCATTTACTCGCCTTATGATCCTCTTACCAATGATGTGATGTTTTTTTTTAAAGCAAGCAATTTACATTTTGTCTTGAACTTTACCCTCTTATACAAAAGGTAGGCAACAAATGGGCTGACTTATGTGAGAATAGTGAATAGCTTCAATGCTTTAATTCTCACACATCTAAGAAATGGAGGAGGGATGGAGATTCCTAGTCACATCCAAATCTTATATTTGTTTATTTTGATTTGCATTTGTATTATCATGATCAACTTGACTTGAAAGGTAGCAACCTTTGATTTAATTTTATTTTTTATGTTTATTATTTTATCATCATATGTCTCTATCACCCATACATGCAGTTCATTACCCTAGGTCTTTTGACTAGACATTTAATTTATAATGTAATGTACTTAAAATTGACTTCTTGGGTTGTGTTATATTCTACATATTTTATTTCCTAGAGATTCATTATTTTACTATTAAATGATACCTCAACATATTCTTTTGATTATTTTATTGGTTTGTATTAGTTGGGTATTATATTTCACTCTCTCCATAAAAATTCCAAATAGGTAAATGGACAGCTCTAGCCAGTTTATTTCTTATACATTTATGCATTTTTGTCAACTATTTGATTTTATTTTGCTATAATCTAAGGTAATTCTTTATATGTTATTTCAATGATAACTTAGAGTTACTCAAGATACTATGCATAGTCTAGATTAATGAGTTTATTTAACATTTAAACATTAAATTAGTACCATAGATATAAATTTCATAAGAAGATTATACATGAACTATCTGAAATATTCTTATCTATGTCATTAGGAGGCTTAGAACCAATTATTCATGGATTAGCATTGTATTCTCATGCAAGATTCAATTCGAACATATGCATACAACTGTTATACAATAGAGTTAAGTTGCAAATAATGTTCAACAATATAATCTATCAATAGTATATCTTCTATGATACCAAATTTAGTTTGGAAATCATTTGCATATCACTGAATCATGAAGTATTCAAAATCCTTGATTGATATTCCTATTTAAGACAATAAAACAACAAAATTATTACATTGAATTTCTCTTCCATGACACTCTTATGAAACACAAAGGTCATGAAATCTCACAACCTTTCCATTTGACAGTTGAACTAAGATAGTAATATCCTCTTACAATATATTTACACTCATATAAAAAAGAAAGAATTTTCTCTCTATTTCATCTCAATGCAATAATGTCTTCTCCTCCTATGCACATGGAAGGAAAAAAAGGACTCCAAGTTTCGAAGATCTTTCAATAGGAACCTTCATAATGAGAGATAAAGCTGATGAGCCATAGAGGCTCACCTCCCATCCTAGGCCTCAAGGAGGCTACCCCCGCACTAGGGGAAACAAGGCTCAACCTGGATACATTCAAACGTCATCACTATAAAAAAAACCAACATGACTACCATAGTTTAACAAGACATTTACGATCCCCAACCAAGGCTTGAATAAGGACTCATAGATGGAATCATAAACATTGGGTGAAGGTTGGCTCTTCAAGGAGGAGAATGCCATATCCTTGTGAAACAACAAAACTTGAAATTGTAATCTTTCAATCATACTTCCAAGAAACATGCCACAACAAGGCTATTAACACTTACTCCTCTTCACATATACTCACTTATACCTCCATAGAACAATAGAATTGTAATATTTCAATAATACTTCCAAGAAACATGCCACAACAGGGATAATAATAACACATGCCTCAACAAGGCTATCAACACTTACTCCTCTTCACATATCCTCACTTATACCACCCATAGAACAATAGAAAGGAACATTGCTTCAATGGAGCCCATACTCCATGATATCCCCTCTCCAAGAGGAGGATTTCTCAATTTCAATGTTGAGCCCAACTAATCCCTTCACCCCAAGGCTTCTCTTCCCTCCCAAGGGTGAGGGAATCCTTCACACCCCACACAACATTCAATCCATAACCATAATCCAAGAAAACAAAACCAAATGCAATATTGATTCAACATGCTCACTCACATTCACAACATTTGCAACATGCACCATATCAAACACATAGATCCTACAAGATACACTCTTAAAATTTCCATCTTACACTTTCATGAGATGAAAAAAACATGTCATGAAGAACTAACCTCCTTCCATGCTATGGTTATGAAATGGTGATGAAGATCTTTCCTTCCTTGGCTTCCAAGGTTCCTCCTCCATAACCATATCTGTCTCTACAATTAGAGAGTTGGTGAACAACCACTAAGTTTGGCACAAGCTCCCTAAAAGGACCTCCACTTCCATCCCCACCTACCCCTCTTATACCCTTGTACCTTTCTACCAAGAGGAAGTTACCCAAGTGAAGGGATGAGGACAAAAGTCATGTGACACTCTAATTTTCGAATTGGCTTGAAAATGACTAGTTTAGAGGGTCTCCTAAGTCCCTAGGCCAACTTATGGTTATATTTAGACCCCCAACCTATACTACTACCATATGGGTAACTTATTTTCACCAAAATGACACATATGAACCGCTTTTAGGCCCTCTATAGTTTGAATCAAATTTATTTTGAATTCCATCATGAAGGTGACTCATCCTAACAATCTCCAAGGTGGTTTAACTTATTTTCATAATGGGATTAAGTTTAGGTTAAGTGACTACATGTCCAAAATCCTAAATGACATGCCATTTACACATAAACAACACAAGTGTCAAATGACACACACACATTAAATACTTACACATTACAATGACATGTCACTAATTAACCATGATCTTTAAACTTCAACACCCATGCATAATCACATTACGAAATAAACACATTACAATGAGGTTTTGAATCTTCCAAAGATTCACTTTGACTTTATCGTCTTCACATAGGTTGAACCTTGTTTCCCCCAATAATCTCCATGGTTCAAATTTCTTGCACACTCAACTTAATGTCAGTAGTCCAATGAAATATTATAAAAATACATGCGAATAAGTCTAGAATAATCCAATATCACTTAATTGCGTTAACATTTTAAGTTAACTTACATCTAATTATTTTCATAAAATATTCAAAACATTGAAATATCAAGATATGTATAACATTAATCTTTCTAATCTTAACAAAATGACCATTTTGAATACAATCATGATCCTTATTTATCATAACAATGAAACACCAAAGTCATATCATACAAAAACCATGTAAAATGGATCTTAGTAAATATGTCATAAGTGAAAATCACTCTTTTCTAGACTTGTTAGCTAGTATCCTTTCAAATCAATTTACCAAAGTAATATTTCTAACAATGTCATTTTTATCTCGTTATGAGGTGTGCATTCCCCTAGGGTTAAATTCTCATTCCATTGAATGTTTCCATCATGACTAGGTTCTCACCTTGTACATGTTGAGTCTCATTTTCATGTAGTCCTATCTTATCGATCTAATGTTATTGGATAGGGTATCAACCTTATAATAATCAAAATATTCATTAGTCTCTCATATGATCTCATAAATCATTGTTAATAATGAAAAATGTTGATTATGACCTAATTAATTCCTAATCATATTCATTCCTTATGGTTTATAATAGGGTATGAGTGTTGGCCTTATAGTAGAAAACCTTAAGAAGAATCTAATTGAAGTAAGTGTATCCAAACATACTACATCAAGACAAGTGAAAAAATATGCATATAAAAAATTATGTAGAATTGCATCCATCTACATCATGACTAAATATTAGCAAAACTATAAATTCCAATATGTAATGGCATCAAAGGGATATGAAATCAAAAGTATCAATGATGAGAGTGTTAAAATCTATTAAAACTCATCAAAGTCTAAAAATTCTCACATAAGAGTTAACCATCAAATGACCCAATCATTGCACACAATCAATGTCCATCAATAATCAAAGTCCTAATCAATACTACTTCAATAATATCATAACTTTACATATGATCATCTAGGGCAAACCTTGCTCCAAGCATCACCTATATCTCTACCAATTCTTGCACTAGTGAATGATTATTCTCTTATATCACTCCATGATTTTGTATCATGAGAAAATCAAATTATCTTTGTATAATTAAAAACATCTAAAAAATCCTATGAAATTGAATTCAAGAAATCAAAGTGTCCAATTTATCACCAAATATCATTCTATCAATTTATCTTATCATCTACTTTCTCATCTTGAGCACACCGACTTTGATTCCTCTAGACTGTAAGGATAGAAAACACCATCCAATTAGAGTGAAATCAAAATATCGTTAACTAGTAGATTTTGACCAACACCAGAAGACATCAAAGTATGATTGACCTATCTCAAGCATAAATAAAATTTTATGTATCAAATAGTTTTTCATCAAATTTATCTTAACTAGGGAAATTATCTTCTGAATCTAGATTGTATTAAAAAATAAAACAAAATTCATAAAATAATCAAAATTATGGATTTAACCATTTTACTTCATTTCCCAAAGGGTCATAAATACAATCATCATAATGTAAAATCTATCATTACATTCAAAATCATCAAATCTATTCCATCAGTCAACAGTATGGAACTGAGGGCTTTTCCAAACCAAAAGCATTTGATGTGCAATTTTTGAGATCATCCATGGGGCATTTTTTTCATTTTCATTATTTAATCATGGTATCATATCGAGGTCTTATTATGGCCCCCTCTCCTTGCTCATCATACTTTTGCATAATGAAATCTTGCACTAATATATTTGACAACTAATTTTGTGATTACAAAGAAACAATACATATGTTACTATAGAGGAAAGCATATATCATCCTTATTTAAGAATGAAATATATGTGCTCTCTCTCTCAGACACACATACACAAACACATAGACATGTATACGTCTATATATACATTAATATATATACATGTGTGTATATATCTATACATCTGTATACATGTATATGTATGTATACATACATATATACATATATATACATGTATATACATCTATGGATACATATATATGCATGCATGTATGTATATGTACATACATGTATACATGTATCTACATACATGTACACATATATATATATATATATATATATATGTATGAATATACATGTACATGTATATATATATACATACATACATATATATATATATATATATATATATATATATATATATATATATATATATATATATATATATATATATATATATATATATATATATATATATATATATATATATATATATATATATATATATATATATATATATATATATATATATATATATATATATATATATATATATATATATATATATATATATATGTATGTTATATAGGTACATATATATTAATATATATATATATATATATATATAAATATATATATATATATATATATATATATATATATATATGTACATGTATATACATACATATATGTGTGTGTGTACATACATATATATGCATGTATGTATGTAGATACATGTATACATGTATCTACATATACATACATGTATATACATATACATACATATATACATACATACATGAAACACCTCATCAAACTAAGCAATTAAGAGGTATGTGGGACTAATATTTAAAAAGTTATATCAGACATTAGTTCCAAGGGCTTTAGTTTTGAAAGGATTACATAAGAATAAATAAAGATTCAAAGTGTTGTTAGGAATCAAAGAAAAATCTTTGAAGTTTTGTCAAACTTTCATGTTACTGTCAAGCATGAAAAGTTTCCTATGGTTTCTGAGTGAAATTCTAGTGAATGTCAAGCTTATTATGTTTGTCAAATAGATGAAAATATGAGTGGATGTCAAGTGAGGATGAAATTAGTTGATACCAAGCTTATAGCTATGTAAGAACTTAGCATTAGTTGCAACATTTTAAAGGGGTATCTGACCTATTTTTGCTCATTTAACATCATTCAAAATTGAGAGAGAGGAAGAAGAGCTAGAGTAGATCTAGAAATTTAATGTAAATAATTTGCAAAAGATTTGAGTAGCTATGTGACATCATTTTTTCAAGATTTATAAGTTATTTATCATGTATTGAACCATACTATTTTGAATCTGGTAAACCCTAGATTTATAAAATGACATCTAGTTCTTCAAAAGAAAAAATGTGTAGGGGGAAAGAAGTTTTAAATGTTTAGTTGGTTAGAAATGAGGCAAAACAAAGTATTTTTAAACCCATTCTATACATATCATATAAACAAGATCCCCCCAATGTGCTATCTATGATACCACTGAAAGTTTTAATGATTCAACATGATAGAAAGTGCTATAATTGTAAGATTGGTAGTATTGGTGACATGGAAGTGAAAGAGGCATATCAAAAACTATGTGAAAGTGATGTGTTAAGAGAATAATTCAAGATTGTAGAAAATAAAGGTTTAACTAGTGCCCAAGATTTACCTAATACTTTTAAAACTGAATGGATAGATATTTTTTTGAGTAGAATTTATGATAGCTCACTGTAGTTGGACAATGGACCAATTAAAATCACAAAGAGAATAATGTATAGGGTAATTAGGTGTCTAACCCTAGACCAGCCAAATACTATGAGAAGTGAGTCCAAAGAAGTCATTGAAAAGAACACAAGAGCTATGTAGAACAAAAGAGGAATGACCATAGGCACCATCGTAAATCCTTTGATAGATTTTGTAGTAAGAGTAGTTGCACATAAATTCTATCAACCAATCAAATTGAACAGTGTACCCTGCATTGTAGTAGATGTGGGTTACAAGATTGTGGAGAAGGATCATACATATGATTTTGCCAAGATATACCTATAATAATTGATTGAAAACCTAGGAGCAATAAGGAAAACAAAGAGTGCTTAGTGTAAATTTGGATCCATTTTCATATATATCTTATTTTATGTTCAAAGCACATTACCTACTGAACAAGTAGACAAAGGTGTCAAGCCCTTTGGTAACTATGATATTGCCAAATCAAAAGTTGCTATGCATTTGAAAACTACCTCTATCATCATAAAGAAGGATAAATTGGTAAAGAAACTAAAAGAAAAATTTGGTGAATGTGTTGATCATGAAGATGAAGAGGATGAAGAGGAAGAGGACACTCAGATTCAAGCACCACTTGGATTGACACAAGGACACTATGAGGATCAACAAGAGGAAGAAACAAAAACTAGAAAAGGTGTTGAGGAAGAAGAAGCGGATGAAGCACCTATTCCTACTCATTAGAAGAAGATAAAGGCTAAGGCACAAGCAGTGACATGACCTAAGAAGGTTTTCTAAACAAGGTTGTCCCAAGCTAACAACACCTACCCTGAGGGCTAGTACATGTGTTATTGCACAAAAGGCTAAAGAGAGAGCCCAACCTATAGAGCATGAAGGTGGAGCACATAAAAGACCAAGGAGAAAATATATTTCTTAGGCTAAAACTAATGAGGAAAGAACTGAATCTGATGACAATAACCAATTCCAAGTGGTGAGTCATAATGCATCTTTAGATCTAGACAAATTATGTGAGAATGTTAGAAATAATGTAGATTTGATAGGTTTTTCCTACATTGATTTTGAAAATCTTGGAAAAGTTAAAAAGAATCAAGTGGAGGAAGCAATATATGCCATGATGGCCAATTTTAAGAAAGCTCCTTTAGAAATTGCAAATGCCTTACCTAAAAGTTTATATGAAAGAGTTGACAAAAAATGGCATTATTATTTGAACTTAGAAAGTAAAATTAGAGAAACATCCCTCACTCAAGTTATTCCTTAACTTAACAAGGCATAGATAGCTAAAGCCATAAAGAAATATGCTACTAGATTGTTCCTAAATATAGGGCATTTAGCATACTATAGAACAACATTGAGGATGTTGTACGAAAGTACAAGTAGATGTGGAAGATCACATATGGTCTAGCCATAGTGAAAGAAGGTGAACAATAACCTATTTGTTGAGATAATGGGTGTTGCACACATTGCATAATATTGTTATTTTATTATTTTATTTTTATTATGTAATGTTGTACCTAGATGGACATGCAACATGTAAAGATTCCCATGGAATATTCTTGATGAGTTGTATTGTAACATTGTGATAATATTTCATGTAATTATTTAATATTGGGGGAAAAGAATTAAATGCCCAATATTAAATGTGGGGTCAGTGGGTTAGATAGCACATGGTTTTAGCACATGGTTTATGTAATACCACTTGGTGGTTTTGTGGGACTTGCTACTATATAAACAGCCACAAGGGTAGTTTTTGTGAGAGAGAGAGTAAGAGAGACAAGGAGAAGACAAAAAGCAAGAGTCGAGTGGGACAAGGCTTGACAAGTTAGCCAAGGGAGCATTTGTGAAGGTTGAAAGCATGGCATGGGATGTGTGGATTCATGCTTGTTCACATAGTTTGCTTGGTTGTGGCTATGGCCATGAAGGCTTCCATGGTTGTATGGCAATGGTATTTTTTTGCTGAATAATACATGGTGATGGATGCTTTTGGAGGCTGGGTTTTTTCCCTCAATGAGGGTTTCCCAGGGTATATCTTGTGTCACAATTTTGTGGGTATGTTGTCTATTCTCTTGCATGTGGATTTTAATTCCATGTTTATTTTAGATTTATTATGGGTTATGTGGAAACGGTTATATTCTTTATTGCCAAGTTTCCTTACAAGTGGTATCAGAGCTATGGTTTTATTATTTGTAACCCTAGATTGAATCCATGGGAATGCATGAGAGGATAAAAGAAAAGGGCAAGATATATGAATGATTTATTGCAGATCTAAGGATTTTGGATTTGCTGTTATGATGGGATCTTAAAATATTTGGGCATGGGAAATTGTTGGACAAAAAAGTTTTTCAAATTTTTTATTTAAATGAGTGTTTTGGTGGGTAGCATGCAGAAATGACCTCCTAGGTAAAAACAGACCTCAGTATTGGATCTGGGTCGACATTTCCATAAAATTTCATATATAATATGCCCTAGTTTGGTCATGTTAAGAGGAAATGAAAGAGTTTTTTGGTTTCAGCTCATGATGGCCGTCAAATTTAATCCCATCGGAATTTTCGTCACTGAAAAAATAAAAAATAAAAAATCGTACTGAAAATGGTAAAAAGATTGTCTTAGTAAAATGGCCATAACTTTCTCTCAGAATATCAGATTTCAGAGTTCTTATAGGCGTTGGAAAGCTAATTTAGAGCATTACAACATGGTGTAGGTTTGGTTCTGTGATTTTGAAATTTTGTCAGGTTTTCAGAGCCCTAAAATCAGATGTTGATTATTTTGAGCACGGATTAGGGCATAACTTGGGCATACGGAGTCAGATTTTGGACTTCGAGTAGTCAACAGAAAGCTCTTGGAGAGCTCTAAAAATTGGTTCATATTTGGTGTAGGTTTGGCATGATTTATTTATTGATATATTGATCTGAACAATTTATAGGTATATTTTGACTATGGTAACATTGTGAGTTTATGGCATTGAAAATTTAAGATTTGATGTCATTGTATACTCAGTTCATATTTCAGATTGGTTTCATGATGATATGGTTATCAGTGTTTGATTTGGATATGCATGATGACTTGTTGGGTCTACAAGTTGTGCAGTTTTGTAAGCGGTCTATACTTACAGGTTGCATTAGTAGCTTGGTTATGGGTTGTCTTTGCCCATTGATCTTTCATTATTGATGCATATTCAGATTGGTGGCTTGGATTTGGGTTGTCTATGCCCTAAGTCACATGATTTTATCTTCATGCTGAAGGGATGAGATGTTGTTACCAGGTACAGTCATGGTGGAGGATTGCGGTTGACTATTTTATGCTGACAGGTTGGACATATTGAGAGCCAGATGCTCGGTTTATGGATGTGATCATGGTGCCATGGATTTTGGCATGACATGATTGGTTATACAGGTACATCCTTGATGTTCATTAGCTTAGATTTTTTGATTCAGTTATGGTGGTATATCTTCTTGGTTGAGGATCATGGTTATTTGGTTTCTTTTGAGGAGCTCATGATGTGCACTTTGAGTTCTTTGATAGTTTGATGCCTTGGTTGATTCTCATGGTTAGAGGATGGGTTTTCATCATGATGTCATGGATAGCTTGGATACACAGTTTAGTGGGAGCTTGTGACAGTGATGGGGTGATAGTGCAAGATTAGTTCTTGGTTTGGTTTATATCTTCTTGGTTTGGAGAGGATGGATTTTATGATGCCATAGGTGACTTGGTACCACAGTTGAGTGGGAGTTGTTGGCATTGATATATTTATTGAGTGTTTTTGCAGATGTTGGAGGTTTGTCTTAGATCCTGTTGCTGCAGAAGTGTCTTTGACATTTGCATGGTGCACTTGTTATCTTCATGGTGTTTGAAGATGGTTGGATCTTGAGGACTCATGGAGTTCTTGGTTATCTTCATGGTATGTGGAGATGGTTCTTCATGGTATGTGGAGATGATTTTCTTCATGGTGTATGGAGATGGTTGCATCTTGAGGACTCACAGGGTTCTTGGCAAAGGTGTGGTTTATGCTTTTATTTGGCATGTTATCCTTGGTGTGAGGATGGTTTCATTATTATTTCATGGTATACTCTTGATACGCATTTAGAGTTGTGACATGTTATGGTGTGTTCATATGGAGCATGTTATCTCTTTAGTTGAGATGGTAAGATCATGTTGTCATGTTTATGTTCCTGATGCCATGGTTGGAACTTTGACATTGATCTTGGTTTAGTTTCTTAGTATTGAGTACACTGATCATAAGCTGGATACTTCATGATATTTCTATGTTGCATTTGGAGTTGGCATGGATTGATTGGTTACAGGTGCTCATGGATACTTAGAGATGGTGGTGATGCTGATTTCTCTTGGATTAGAGAAGTATTTGTTGGGATGGTTGATGGTTTCAGCAGGAAGTCCGAGGGGCAGTCACCTGATATGGACTTGAGAGGATATTGTTCTTAGATGAGTCTTGGTTGGAGACTTGGGTATCTTGATGAGCATTCTCATTCTCCACTCTTGGTTTACTCGGTGGTTTGCTACTTGAGAGGTATAGCCCATTATTTTCTCTCAATTGCATTATATTTATGCTTATCTTTCATGGATATGGATCTTGAGCTATGGTACATGAATTAGTTTTGGAGGGTTCATTTGAGAGATGGTTTAGCATTGGTTATCTCCATGTGTATATCTTGTTATGCTGGTTGAGTTTGGGAGATGGTTTTATTGGGCATATTCCTTGGATTAGGAATGGTTATTCCTTGATATAGGAATGGTTTATGAGTTTGATCTTCTTGTGAGAGGCTTACATCCATGATGAGTTATATGGTATGGTTTGGGTGTTGTTGAGGCTTCTTGTTGGGGTTTTATAGAGGAGATCATACTTGCACAGTTTACATCTAGAGGTGTGTGTAGAAGGACATGATACAGGTTATGATTTGCATGGTTTCTCTGGTTTTGGTTATCTTCCTAGATGTTCAATTTTGCTTACATTGGATTTGAGATTGGTTAGAGATTGTGATCACTGGTTTGTGCTCATGTATGTCATGTGAGAGATGACATGGTTATTTCTTTCTCTTTCCTTTGTTGGTTGTGGTGAACTTGGGAGAGCATTCGAGACTTTTTATGAGAGTTGTTCTTGCAGGATATTAGTTTATGTATTGTGGATGTCCTTGATACTAAATGGATTCACTTCTTTGAGATGTTGTGAGTGGATTGGTTATAGATTTTACATTATCTTTTGCAGTGGGAGCTTCTTGGTATATATGTGGCAGGTATTGCTCTTGAGGCTTGTGATTGCAGGTTATAGATTGGATATGTCAGTGATATTAGATTCACTTGTTATACCTTTGAGGTATGGATAGTTGGATGGGTTTGGCACTTTGTTGTGGGTGCTATTTCAGCTATGGATATTTTGACAACTACGAATACATGTGATTACCTTTGGATCAGGTTATTGTACTTGGAATTTTAGTTGGTACAGGATTTTATGATCTTCTAATGTGACAGGTTGGGTGGCTTTCTCTTTGGATGGCTTCTATGTATGTCCAGTGGGAGTGGCATAATAGGAGGTGAGATCATTCATGTTTGAGATGCTGGATACTTTGATTTTGTTGCGAGTACCAGGACGGAGCACTTGGTGTATTTTGATCCATGATGGTGGATGTGCTGGGAGGGATTGTTCCCTTGTTCATTTGTGTGGCTACAGATTGACCCTATGCAATGTATACAACAATTGGGAGATTGTTGAGATAATGGGTGTTGCACACATTGCATAATATTGTTATTTTATTATTTTATTTTTATTATGTAATGTTGTACCTAGATGGACGTGCAACATGTAAAGATTCCCATGGAATATTCTTGATGAGTTGTATTGTAACATTGTGATAATATTTCATGTAATTATTTAATATTGGGGGAAAAGAATTAAATGCCCAATATTAAATGTGGGGTCAGTGGGTTAGATAGCACATGGTTTTAGCACATGGTTTATGTAATACCACTTGATGGTTTTGTGGGACTTGCTACTATATAAACAGCCACAAGGGTAGTTGTTGTGAGAGAGAGAGTAAGAGAGACAAGGAGAAGACAAAAGGCAAGAGTCGAGCGGGACAAGGCTTGACAGGTTAGCCAAGGGAGCATTTGTGAAGGTTGAAAGCATGGCATGGGATGTGTGGATTCATGCTTGTTCACATAGTTTTCTCGGTTGTGGCTATGGCCATGAAGGCTTCCATGGTTGTATGGCAATGGTATTTTTTTGCTGAATAATACATGGTGATGGATGCTTTTGGAGGCTGGGTTTTTTCCCTCAATGAGGGTTTCCCAAGGTATATCTTGTGTCACAATTTTGTGGGTATGTTGTCTATTCTCTTGCATGTGGATTTTAATTCCATGTTTATTTTAGATTTATTATGGGTTATGTGGAAACGGTTATATTCTTTGTTGCCAAGTTTCCTTACACTATTGAGGTCAAAGATGATGAAGACAATGACATTGAAGGAGGCATAATTGAGCAAGGCATTAGTATGCACATAGATGATCAGGCAATGGCTGAGGTAGAGAAACAACAAGAACAAAGGGTACAAGTTACAAATATGCCAAGTGTGAGCCCTCCATAGGTAATAAGTAAAAATACTCAAACTATTATAGTCAACAATGTTTCTAATTCAACTACTCTACACACATTAATCCCTTGATAAAGGAAGACTTGAAAAAGATACTTGACCAATCTACTCTATAGGAAAAATCATGTAACAACCATATATTGGTGAGTGTATATGAACATCAAAAAATAGTGACCAAAATAACAAGGGAGAAGGTGAAAACACAAGAACCACCTTTAGTCACTCTTCAAGTCACTAGTGTTAGTGCACACACAAGTACCACTCCAGTCTTAGACAATGTAACAAAGGATTCAATAAATAAGGTTGAGATAATTGAAAAGGATAAGGTGGAAACATAGATCAAATAGGTTAGGTAGATGAAGCTAGGTCTACAACACAAGATCCAGGCACAACTGAAGTCAACAAGGGGGAAAAGGACAACATTATAGGGACATATTTGATAACCAAGATGAAGAAGATAAAATTAATTCAAACATTGGTAAAATTACTAGTATCTAGCACTCCTTCCATTCAAAATCTTTAGAGGTTGGGCATAGATGGAACACCTTTGCAATTCTCAATGTTGATTCCTAGTTCACCAAAGGAAGAAGAGGTAATAACATATGGAGATGTAAGCCTAGATGAAGAAAATGTTTTTCCAAAATATGATTATCCCACAATAATAATTAGTAGATGGGTATACTTAAAGAAGCCCTCACAAGAAAGAAACATCAAGAACTAATCAGAAGGGAGTAGTGATAGAACCAATCTTTGCTTGATATCCAAGACATCTTCATATATGTATTCAGTCTATCTATTCTAGATGAAAGCAAATTCAATTCTTAAACTATTGACTAACATAATGGAAAAGGTAAGTGATGAAGACCTTGACATTAATGCAAAATTATTAGAATGGTCTAAGAAGAAGTTTCAACATAAAGTCAATGAGAAAATATCTAGTGAGATAGAACTTACACAAGTTGCATTGGAAACTAAGATGGTAAGTGTGAAGAAGGTACTAGAGAACATTTTATCTCTCTATAAAATACTATGAAATCCCATACTCTTTACAAAAGAAATAAGGAAATACATCCTAAGCTTCAAAAGTCAAATACAATCATCCAAAGCCAAATTTTCCATGCCTCTTGCTCAAAGCAAGAAACACTTCAGGACCCTATTGCAAACCCAAAGTTAGTTAATAGCATTTTTTGCAGATGAAGCCAACATAAGGGCCAAATGGATAAGCATCTAGAATACATTGAATTCTCACATGGAGATTCTACATAAGAATTTAGGCTATCCAAAAACTCTTATGAAGAAAGACACCAATCTTTGTACATTAGATGACCTAGTACACCTTACTGCCAAGTTGGCCATCCAAATCAAGTCTTTGGAGGTAGCTTGTGACAATTAGGACATCAATCTTAAGATTATTCTTAAAGTCCATAAATCTTTCTTGGAAAAAAACACTATTAGTGTGTAACACATTGACATCAGTGTCCAAAGTAGGGAGTAAGACCATGAGAGAATAAGAGCATGGGGGAGCAAGCATGGGAGAGAAAGAGAAAAAGGGAAGTAAGAATATAAGAAAGTGAGAGAGTATCAATTGTGGAAAATCTACTGAACAGGAGAACTCTTGTTGCAAAATAGATAATAGAATATATAAAACAACTTAGGGGGAGTTATAAGATTTTGAGGTATAAGTTATTGCAAATTTTGATATTTCTAAAAGTTTGTATAGAAGCCAACTAGTTATGTTATGTTATGCTCATAAGAATAAAAGTATTAATGAATGACCAAGTGTTTTTGACACTTATGTCAAAGGGGGAGATTTTTGATCTTAGATTAGTTTTGACAAGAAAGTAACTATACACTTAAGTCATTTACTTAGCTTATGCTGAATAAGTAGCATATGTCAAACACACCATGTACAAGTTAGAGCATGTAGAGTCAATAGTGAGTGTTGAGTCACTCATGTGCCAAGTCACTCAAGTGCCAAGCAAATAGTGTATGTCAAGTGATTAAGGAATTGAGCAAGTAGTGCATGCCGAGTCATTTAGATGTTGAGTCACAGTATTGAAATCAGTATATGCCAAGCATTAGGAACTTCATATGCTGAGTAACATAGTTTTTTCATAGTTGTTTGTATTAGCACAAACTACTATGTAAACCAATTCTGAGTTGACTTATAGATTGAATTATGATACTTTTGTGATAAGGACAAATCTTAAGTTGGAATCTCTATCCATTACATGCATGCAATTAAGTAAAAGGAAGGTTTTAGTAATAAAATGGGTGAATCATAGCCATTGATTCACACCTAACCCTAAGTCGCCTAGGTCTTCTTAAGGTGGAAAAACCCTAAACTTTTAAAAAGAGAGTGAAAGGGAGTGTACAAATGATCAAGGAGTGCTTTGCATGAAAAAACTAGGATAGTCATGGTGACAAAGGAATTATGATCTAAAATTGCATTATAGAATCAATTAAAGGAGAATACAAGAAGGAAATAGCGAATATCAGAGAGACATTTGATCAAGAAGGATCAAGTATAGATTAGTTTAGAGGTGATTTATCATCAAGCAACAAAGTGTTAATTTTAAGATCAATTTTGACACATTCTAATACGTGAATTAGTTAAATCTCTTAATAAAGTAGTCCTAATAGGTTATATTAAAATCCCCTAACAAGGTGCCTATTTAATTATGAGTTGAAGTTATTTAACAAGGCACCATTTTAATAGGGTAAGACCTAATAGTATTTGTAAGCCTTTAATAGGGTAGACCTTTTATAGGGTAGATCATGGTTCATGATCAAATATTTTAACCTTCATTCAATACACTTTATTAATGTAGTAGTGAAGATTTGTGGGTGTCATCCCTACCCCAATTTTACTTTCTCCTTAGAGGGTTTTGTGTCATATGTGTGAATGCTTATTTGTTTACATGTTTTAGATGTACAAGCATTACATGGCATTTTAGTTTACTTAGTGAATATGTGAGATGGATGTGTGGTGAATATTTTATGGGTCAAAGTTTGAAGCACTGATTCAACCCCACACCCCCCGCCACCATCAAAAGTTTACCTTTCCTATTCTAAATCCAAAGAATCATAAATTTAGTTTTAAAGTATAAACTTTGGGATTAAAAAAACTTTTTTTTTTTCATTTTAGTGAATGGTAAGTGTTGGTCTAATTTTTCACAATGCAGAAGTTATAGAAAAAAATAGTGAAAAATTAGTTGAGTCTTAAAATTTTGCACATTAGGGTTTTGTTCCTTGAATTTTTAAACCCTTTAGATTGCTCTAGTTTTAAAAAACCCTCAAAAATATTCTCTGAAAAATGTTTTAATGGTATATCATTTTACCTAAGGAAGGGCTTGTGCAAGCATGAATTCTTTATAATTTTGTTTAATCTTACATGGCTGTGCTTAGCTAGCGATTTCCTTAATCTTCCTATTAGTAAATACCTTTGATGACATGAAGTCTTCATAATCGTCGATCTTGTTTAGATCAACACATATCACATGCTCGCAATTTCAAGATGTAAGGTTTTTAAATAATGTGGGCATGCGACTTGTTGACATGTGGCCCTTGCCTTTCTAAAATTCTAGTGAACTGTAAAAGGAGTCATAAGCTGTCAAAAAATTTTGCAAGGTTGTTAGTTCTTTTAATGCACATTCTAGATTTCCTATGATGACATTGGTTGAGTTACTAGTGAAGATATGTTTTTTAATCCAAGAAGCATTAACCATTGATTTCATTTGAATCAAGAACTAGAACTTTCCCACAAGGAGATGCTCTTGAAATAAATAATGCAGGGAAGCATCTTTGTGACACGTGTCATAGCCTGACAAGATGAGCCCACCATTCTCAAAGATGATGATGAGATGTCCTCTGTGGTGTGCATTAGATGCGTTGGAATGGATGGAGGTACTTCATTCATCACTGCAGCCAATGTGGTACTCAAATTTCTTGATTTTATAACCATTGATCTATCAAAGATTAAAGGCTAGCACATGCCCACATTATGAAGATGCATGAGAGATAAATAATGTGGGAAAGTGGTTTATTGACATGTGGCAAGGTAGGGTTGAAATTTTTTAATTATATGCTATGATGTGCCACATCATAAAGTTGATCGCTAACATGTGCTACAAGATGTGCCACTGAGGAATTTTGTCTGCTAGATGGAAATGAAGTGTCATTAGTCGTAGATCTTTCAAGGATTGAGAGTCAGGGCACTCCTACAATATGGACTTTCCTGACATTTAAATAATGTGGGTATGCACCTATGTGACGCATGTCATAGTGGGGCTAGATTATGAAAGAACACTGAGTTACGCCATGTGATTTACCACTTGTGCTTAGCTGGAAATACTTATGACATGGGTGCCAAAAGTTTCAAAAATTAGTGCAATAGTCAGGTGAGTCAGAGCACATGGATTGAAAGCAATTATTTCATTGGCCCAGGTGGATGATGTGAACATAAAATGCAGAATTTTTCACACCGTTGATCCTGTCTCGATCAACAAAGGATGCTTTCCTACATAAAAAACATGAGTGAATTTTAAAAAAAGTGAGAATGTGCCATGTAGACATGTGTCCATGGTAACATCACTCTTCTCATCTTGTAAGGTTTACAGATTTCAAGTATTACTACTATTGATCTTTCAGAGATCTATGATTGGTTCAAGCTCACAATTTGAAGATGCTCGTCCAATAAGAAAAGGGGAATGTGCCAACATGACACATGGAAAAGATAACATTAGGCACTTGCTTTCTTAGAAGAAGGTATGGGACCCACTGGCATGGAATGTTGTCAGAAGGCACAAAATCATATGAAGGCTTCCTATTGGTCAGTATAGCTGACTGGACTTGGTTCAAATACGAATTGATTTGATCGTTGATCTTGTCATGATCAATGAGTGACACTTCCCTGCAATTATAAGGTGAAAGAAATTTAAGAAATGTGGGCAAGCAGTATTGTGACATGTAGCCTTGTTTTTTAAAAGCTATAAAGCTGGTTGCCTTTTAAATCAAAGTTGTCCGATTTGATGAAAATCTATGAATGGGATTCAAATTTAGTTGCAATTTGGGGGTAATAGTTACTAAGAGTTAATATGGTTCAGATTTTATTCGTTCGATCTCAATATATGAAATAACTCATGATCTCACCATTAATGAATCACCAAAGTATAGAAAGAACATCGCGGCATACAAAAGTTCAAAGCTAGGGTAGAGAAATTTTATTCAGCAATTCATTAAAATTGTAGAAAAGTTTGATTTATTCCCTTGTGCATTAAAAAATATTGACAAAATGAAGGAAAGAGAGGAATGGAAAAGGGAGTTAGACGAGATGTTTTGAGAAAGGATAAATAAAGTTATAAATGAAACTGGACACTTGTTGTGGGCCATGAAAAATGAGGAGTTGGTTAAAGTGCAGATATTCTATAACTCCATCAGAAAAGAATTGGTTGATATGGAGCCAATTGTAAATTCCTTGATAACTATACAAAGAGAAGTCCTAAATTTTGATTGGCCAGATGAAATTTCTTATAATGAGTGGAAAGATAAATTCATGTCTATGGAGAAAATGTTAGAAGATGACGAGGAGGAAGATAATGTAAACGTAACTATTACTTTAAGAGTTGATGATAAAGATAGAGAAAATCCCCAAGTTAAAGTAAACTTGCAGGTAACTAAAGAAGACACGTCACTTTCAAGCCTCATGGTCACTTATTTCAAGGAATCAGATGGATAAAACAATCAAATTATTATCCTTTATTGAGTCCAAAGGATGTAATAGAAAGGGCCCACAAAAGGAATGTTTGATGTAAAAATATTTCTATTACTCACATTTTGTCATTTTGTATGTAAATATTTCTTGTAAAGGACACGTGTCAATTTATCTTGGCCTAAAGCTTGTTGTATCTCACACTATATAAGTGAGATTCCAAGGCTAGAGAAAGGGTGTGATTTATATTGTGTCTAGGTGATATACTTAGTTTTGTTTTTGATTAGATAAACAAGTTTTGCAGGGATCCTAAAACCCAAGTTTGAAATAGAACAAAAGGCTAAAAATAAGCAGATAAAGCCCAGCCAAAGGATAGAGGCATAACAAAAGGCCAATACAATAGATCACCAAAAAAATGGTGACCAAAGTGGTAGAACAATAGCCACCAACATAGGTTTTGAATAGGCTCCTAAAACCCAAAGATAAGAGGGAAATAAATCCACAACCATTATGCACTACAAAAAATGACATTCCAAAATCCAGGGGGCAAAAAAAGAACAACAGACCAAAATCATGCCTTGCCTTTAGATCCCTTCTTGTGAGAACGTAATGCCATGTTAAAAGAAGCTGTGGATGGCTTGACCTTTTTACCTTTTACTACAGTCCATCCATCCTCCACCAAACCCATAGCCTTCTGCCACCAAAAATCAGCAACATCAGAGCCACTAGAAATCCCTAAGACTAGGGAGAGGCCACAACAAGAAAGTCTACATCTAGAGAAGAGGACACAGGAAGGGTCGATCCAGATGAAATAGAAATGGAGGGAACTTCTATATATGCTACTTTAGTATGATAGAAACACTAAATTAAAACAATCAAAAAGCATTTGCATACTAATTTAACATAACTTCATGAGAGACAAAGTGAAGTCCTCAAATGAGAATATGAGCCATGGATAGGCTCTCTCAATGAGGATGATCACTTGATGTAGAGGTGGGTCTAATAACTAAGATGGCTTGATTATGTATGTATGCCCAAATGCTCAAATGGGCTTCAATGGAGGATTTTTGATAGATTATGGTGAATGGATTTGATGTAAAAATGGCTTCTCAAAATGGAATTATGGCTTTACTTTCTAGATTGTGTTAAAATGGATTGGGAGAGGATTCCTTAAATAGGCAAAGGGCTTGAGGGATAAAGGGCTAGGATGCAAGGATGAGAGAAAGCTTATGGAAGGTTTAGATTGAATGAGAGGAGAGCACATAGATTGTGCTTCCTTACAACCAATCAGAGAGTGACACATGTCAGAGGATCATTGGTTAGAGCAAGAGGGGTTGAGGGGTCAACAAAGGAGGCTCAAAGCTCATAAAGACCCTCATAATGGCTTGTAAGAGCAATGAATGGGCTTGTAAGAGTCATTTATGGCTTTGTAAGCTTCATAAAGTTTTATGGTTGGGATATTTGTGAGAGAGTTGAGATATTTTGACTTGGGTTAGATTAAGAAAGTCTTAAGCTTTACTTAAGAATGTGCAAATGATTAATGCTTAAATTAGGCTTGGGTTAAGATTAGGTTAGACTTGTTAGAGATGGGCAAGTAGATGGCATTTAATGAGGGTGGGTGAAGGAGGAGATATTTGTTGGCTTTGGCTTGGGTTAGCAAGTATTAACCCATGTTTAGGGAATGTGACAAGGTTAGGGGGGCATTACGATTAAGGTCAAAGATAAAGATTGACAGCTTCTAGAAGAGTCTAGGCTTTGGATGAGGATGAAGACTTTCTAGAAGAGTCTAGAACTTCCTAGGATGAGGATAAAAAAGATTTTTAGGAAATAAAGAAAGTTTTATTTATTTCAAGGGTTTGGGTTAAGGAAATATTTATTAAAACTTTTTTAATAAACATGGGGATTAATATTTAATCTTAATTAAATATTTTGAGTTGGGATTAGGGGTAGGAAATGATGGGATTAGCGTTTAATCAAAATTAAAGAAGGATTAGAACATTTTGGAAGAGGTTAGTGGTGTAAAGAAAATAGGCCAAGTTTTGGGCAAAAAATAAATAAATAATTTATTTTGGGATTTTTGGTCGATTTATTAATTAAATAATTAATAAATAAGGAAATAATGCTTAAATAAGATTTAAACATTTTTGGGAGGGATTCCTTAATTAAATATTTTTAATTAAGATAAAAGGATTTAATGGCATAAAAATAAATAAATTAATGAATTAATTAATTAATTCATAAATGATGATGTCATCAGGGACCTTTTTTTAGAAAATAAAAATATTATTTTCTAAAGGATTTTTAGGTGTCTACTTTTTGCCCCTCTTTGATGTGATGCTGAAAGTGTTATGGCATCAAAGATAAGAAAATAAGATGCCCAAGGCTACAGTAGAAGAGGAGAGAATGGACTAGGAGATGCACCCTCAAGAAGGCAGTGGGGAGAGAAAGTGAGGCTCGACGACTTCTTGAAAAGTACAAGAATTTGAGATGAGCAAGGAGACTCAAATTGGCTTAAGAGAAGAGTTTTAGTTAGCTCAAACTCTCACTATGGGAGAATGATAAAGGGAGAATCATAGGTACAAGAGGAAGCAAGATTAAGATCTCAAGGATTGCAAAGGATGAAGGAGTGGAGCACTATAAAATGGAATCCATGATAGGGAGATGGATGATGGGGTGATAAAGCTGACGCAACAAGATTTCAAAGAGTCAGATTGGTGGAAGATGGGTTTCGGAGATCCCTAGGACTAGGATTGTGGAGATCGAAAGATGAGGCTTGGTGGATTGATTTGATTGGTGGATCCCTAAGACTAGGATTGTGGATCCCTAAAGTTAAGAGTGATGATTGATTCTGAGAGATACTGATGCACAAGTTGGGTAAGGAGAGATAGATGTTGGATGTGTATGGGGGATAATGGAGATGAAGGAAATCCATTGAAGCTTATTGAGTGGGGGATACTTCAAAGAGAAGTACCACCATGTAGTTGAGCACTAGATTTGCTATAGGATTGTTGGTTAATTTTCAAGTTTACCAAGAACATCAAGGCCTTTTAACCAACTATCTAGAGGACTGATGGACTGGCCCAAAACAAACATGTAAGGATTGCCCTAGCATCACACATGAGTCCTAGAGGAAGCAGCATGGAACCGACACTGGGTAATCCCCAAGAAAAAAAGAAACAAACAAAAGACTTGATCAAAATCGTATGCTCAGAGTGCCCCATTCACAGCATACCATGATATGAAAGATCGTGGCAACCTTGAGGAGGGAACAAAAAGATTGCTTGGAAAAGATACTTCAAGACCCAAAAGGGAAGATTCCAAATCAAAAGAAAGTGAAAATCTAAAAGAGAACTGTTTGCCAACGAGATGGATAGGATGAGGTACTAACAGACCAAGATCAGACATGAGGAAAGCTATATCCTACAAGGATCTATCAGAGAGCACCTAAGCTGATGGATCTGGAAGAGTTATGCATCTGGCAAGCTGAAGTAAGAAGGATAACACTTTGGTGATAGGAGATCTAGCTAAAGGATGCATTGGAATAGCTAACCAAGATTTGTGCGATGTGTGCAAGATGTTGATCAAGGATGAACTAACACGAAAGCTGGATAGATACAATGGTACTAAGCTAAAGAGGATGTACAAGCTGAAAGACCAAGATATGTTATAAATGTACAAGGTTGTTCATATTTGGGTTTTGTGAGATAGAAATGTTTGTGAAGGGTGGGATGTTCGCAATAGTTGATAGGTGGATAGGTAGATGGTTTTCAAAAAGCTTAAGTGAAAATGGGGTTCTTTGTGTGCATGTGATAGGATACCAACTAGGATACAAGCTTTGGTATATAATACAATCTGGAATATGGTACAAGCTTTGGACAAGATTTGGATATACAAGGTATGATACAAGGGATGATACAAGATTTACAAGCTATACAGGAGGTATTTACAAGCTTCATTAGATGTGAGATATTTGGTTGGAACACCAAGGGAACAAGTAGGTGTTTTATGGGATGGTGGGTGAATGGATGAGGGATAGGATAGTGATAGATAATGGATTAGTCTTAGTACACAAGGCACCTAAATTATCGAGTTTTCACCAAGGTACCTATCCAAGGCGCTTGAATTGCCAAGTTTTCACCATTGGACACTTATTTCTCTTTACTATTTTTTTTTGTATTTTTCAAAAGCTAGGTATACCAAGTATCTTCAAGCATAGAACTTTTTGAGATGAATGATGTTAGTAGGATCATTCAAGAGTTTTCCTTTTAGTGTAGATAGCTAATAGGCTCTGAAGCCAAAGGATGCAGTGACAACAAAAGGACCAAGCCAAGTAGGTTCAAACTTGCCTTTCTTTTCTCAATCTTCTTGGACTTTCATGTTTTCTTTGAGGACCATGTCACCTAGCTAAAAGTGTCACAAAAGTACCTTCATGTTGAAATTCCATTTGAGATAAGTTTGGTAGACTTTGAGATGATCATAGGCTTGTTGTGGCTTCTCGTCTAAGAGATCTAGCTAGGTGAGTTTGGCTACTCTATATTCTTCATCTGATATTTTCCCTTGCAAAGATATGTGCAAAGAGGGAAGTTCAACCTCAATGGGTAGTATCACTTCAGCACCATAGACTAGGGAGTATGGGGTTGTGCCTGTGAATGTACAAAAGGAAGTTCAATAGGCCCATAGGGCTGGATTTATTTGTAGGTGCCGATCGCGGCTAGAATCATTGACAACTTTCTTTAGGATTTTGAGGCAGGTTTTGTTAGTTGCCTCTGCTTGGCCATTAACTTGTGGGAAATATGGGCTAGAAAAGTGGTGATGGATGCAGAGGGAAGTGCATAGTTCTTCCATGTTGAGATTTTCAAAGTTACCTCTGTGGTCGGTGAAGATGGTTGATGGGATGTTGAAGTGGCAAACAATATGGTACAAGATGAACTTGGAGACCTGAACTCCTATAGCTGAGACTAAGGGGACTGCTTTCACCCACTTAGTGAAATAGTCTATAGTTTTTATTATCCATTTATGTCCATTAGATGAGAGAGGTGTGATGGTTCCAACTAGATCAAGGCCCCAACAAGCGAAAGGCCAAGGTGGTGCAATAGGTTGTAGATCCTGTGCTAGAGTGTGCACAAGATTTGTGTGCTATTGACATGGGAGACATTTTCTGACAAAGTCACGAGAGTCTTCTTCAATGGTAGGCCAATAGTCTTGGGGGTTTACAGATAGGCTTAGGAAGAGGATAAAGTCCTTCTAGAAGAGTCTAGAACTTCATAAGGTTTTGAGGATAAATAAAGTTTATTTATCTCAAGGGTTTGGGTTGAGGAGATATTTATTAAAAACATAATTAATAAATATGAAGGTTAATATTTAATCTTAATTAAATATTTTGAGTTGGGATTAAGGGTAGAAAATAATGGGATTTAGCCTATAATTGAAATTAAAGAAAGATTAGAAGATTTTGGAAGAGGTTATTGGTCTTAGGAAAATTTGCCAAGTTTTGTGCAAAAAATAAATTAAATATTTATTTTTTGATTTTTGGTCAATTTATTAATTAAATAATTAATAAATAAGGAAAATAATGTTTAAATAAGATTTAAACATTTTTGGGAGGGATTTCTTAATTAAATATTTTTAATTAAGACAAGGGGATTTAATGGCATAAAAATAAATAAATAAAATAAATAATTAATTAATTAATTAATGATGATGTCATCAGGGACTTTTTTCAGAGAATAAAAATATTATTTTCTAAAGGATTTGTAGGTGTCTACATTTTTCCCCTCTTTGATGTGATGCCACAAGTGGCATGGCTTCAAAGATAAGAAAATAAGATGCCCAAGGCTAGAGTAGAAGAGGAGAGAATGGACTACGAGATGCCCCCTCAAGAAGGTGGCAGGGAGAGAAAGTGAGGCTCGATGGCTTCTTGAAAAATACAAGAATCTGAGATGAGTAAGTAGACTTAGATTGGCTTAAGAGAAGAGGTTTAGTTAGCTCAAACTCTCACTACAGGAGAATGATAAAGGGAGAAAATCAGAGGCACAAGAGTAAATAAGCTTAAGAGTTTTAGTATTTGGGGGAGGATGAAGGAGCAGAGTGCTATAAAAAGGAATCTAGGATAAGGGACAGGATGATGGGATGAGATAAAGCTAAGGCAACAAGATTTCAAAGAGTCAGATTGGCGGAAGATGGGTTTTGAAGATCCCTAGGACTAGGATTGTGGATCTCAAAAGATGAGGCTTCATGGATTGATTGGATTGGTGGATCCCTAAGACTAGGATTGTGGATCCCTAAAGCTAAAAGTGAAGATTGATTCAAAGAGATATTGATGCATAAGCTGGGGTAGGAGAAACAGATGCTGGATATGGATGGGAGATAATGGAGATGAAGGGAATCCATTGAAGCTTTTTGAGCAGGGGGATACTTCAAAGAGAAGTACCACAATGTAGTTTAGCACTAGATTTTTTGTATGATTGTTGGTTAATTGCCAAGGTTACCAAGAACATCAAGGCATTTTCACCAACTGTCCAGAGGACTAACGAATTGACTCAAAACAAACATGCAAGGATTGCTCCAGTATAACAAATGAATCTCGGAGGAAACAACGTGGAACTGATACTAGGTAACCCACAAGCAAAAAAGAAATAAATGAAAGACTTGATCAAAACCATACGCTCAGAATGCCCTATTTGCAGCATACCATGATATGGAAGATCATGGCAACCTTGAGGAGGGAACAAAAATATTACTTGGAAAAGATACTTCAACACCCAAAAGGGAAGATTCCAAATTGAAAGAAAGTGAAAATCCAAAAGAGAACTGTTTGCCAACGAGATGGGTAGGACGAGGTACTAACGAACCAAGATCAGACATGAGGAAAGCTATATCCTGCAAGGATCTATCGGAGAGCACCTAAGCTGGTGGATTTGGATGAGTGATGCACTTGCAAGCTAAACTGAGAAGGATAACACTTTGATGACAGGAGATCTAGCTAAAGGATGCATTTGGAATAGCTAACCAAGGGTTGTGCGACATGTGCAAGATGTTGATCAAGGATGAACTAACATGAAAGCTAGATAGATACAATGGTACTAAGCTAAAGAGGATGCACAAGCTGATGGACCAAGATATGGTACAAATGTACAAGTTATTTTTGACAAGATTGGATATACAAGATATGATACAAGGTATGATACAAGCATTGGATACAAGATTATTTACAAGCTGTACAGGAGCTCTGGATGATAAGATAGTAGGATGGCTCAAGTTGGTGCAAGATGCAGAAGCTAAGCATGAGGTGATAGCAGAAGATATGAATTTGGTAGGATGCATCTAATGATGATGATAGATGTGTGACCAAGGATGAGGACAATGCTAAGGTTGGTGGTAGCTAAGCTGATAGATGGTGTTAGAGTGAATGGCTAATGAGACGATGACATTTAATTTGCATGAGGATAGACTAGAGAAAGATATCAATGACAAGGGAGGATGGACAAGACAAGATCTCCAAGGAATACAATGCCCCCATTCAGAAGATGACATACAAAAGGAGGTCTTACAATGGATGTGATAGGATTGAAGCTAGGATGGAAAAGTTGAAGGAGCTAGGGAGATGGATGATAGCTGGGATGATGGGGTGAGGTTGCAGAAGATAAGTAGATAGTGATAGATAAAATTTGGAGGATGAAAGATAGGTGGATAAATTGGAAGATGGAGCTAGATGGAAAGATGTGACCAAAAGCATGAGGATGATAATCTAAGTTGGTGATGGCTGGATTACGCATGATGCTTGTTTGCCAAGTTTCCATCATGGTACTTGTCCAAGGTGCTTGAATTGCCAAGTTTTCACCAGTGGACACTTTTTTTTTTTGACTTTTGACTTTGTACTTAGCTAGAATGATTTTGGATTTCTTCAACTATTTTTGGCTTTTTTTTGGAAATTTTCACTAGCTATTGGAATGTTCAATTTTTTTGCTAGCTGTTGGTACATCGGATGTGTGATTTATGCAATAGATCAGATTAGATGGGATTGATGGTAGGAGATGGAGGGATGAAAAGGTTGGAAAGGAGCATGAGATGGGGATGCTTGTAGGATCAACATTGGCACATGTTGGGACGGGTGTGAAAAGAGCATATGAGGGATAGATGGTAGATGCAGGCTTGATGGAGGATTTGTGGAAGCACACTTGGGGATATAGGCACCCAAGATAGAGTTAGGAGATGGGGGACACAAGTCACTGGATGGGGGATTAACAATGGTGGATGCCATTATGCATAGGGTTTCAACTTTTTTCTTTGGGATCCACATGATTTTGGATTTTCTATTCATATGCTTTTGCATTGTTTTGCATTCTTTGATTGGATTTTTCCTTTTTGGAGTATGTCTTTTAGAATAGACATATGATTGCTTAGGATGTGGATTTTTAGCTTTATGCATTTTGAAGTTGGCATTTACATTGTCATGGTAAGCTTTAGGAAGATGGTTAGGAGAAGCTTTGTGAGATGGAGAGGATATGAAATAGCATGTAGGAGGATGATGATGGATGACGTGCCTTGATATGTGCCTTTGTTGATCTTGTGTAGGAATGGAGGGAATAGGATTTTTATGATGGCTGATAGGAGGATGGAGGATGGTAGATTTTGGGACATAGGGACCCAAAATGGATTTAGCAAATGAAGGGGGGATATGGTAGGTTGTTTTGGGTTGTAAAGATGGTGGAGGGGGGATGACATAAGATTTATTGAAGGAGTGATGGGAGGCTGGCATGGTGGGCCGAGAGATAGGCTTGGTTTGGGGATGGCATGTACCAACACTTTTAGATGGTGAGCCTTTGGATACATATCCAAGACCATGAAATCCTAGATTCTTTTGTGCAATAATAGGCTTTCTGATTCCTTGCTCTTGTGGTTCTAAGCCTTGACCTTGATAATGCCATCGATTGAGCATTTGAACGAGCTGAGAAAACTTTTTTCGTGTAGAAAATGCTAGAAGTTCTTTATTAGATGTATTGCAATAGGGAGATACTATTCTTAATTCTTCTGCTAAGAGGGGGCCACCATGGATATATGCAAGTAAATATAGAGGGTAGATTATAGATGATGGAATAGCTTGGATAGGTGGTAAGATGGAAGCATGGAGTGGAGGAGATGGTAGGATAGGATCTTGATTTAGCTGATGGGATGAAAAGATATCCTATAGTAGAGGAGGTATGGCGTGAGGTTTTGGAGATGGAGGAGATGGTGACTACACTATGGATGGAAGACATGGTACGATGATATCTTCATTTATGCTTTGGGGGATGTCAATATGCTTTTGGGGAGGATCTTGATAGGATTGAATTGGAGTGGATGGTGCGATAGGAGGTGAAGGGATGGATTCTTCAAAGGCAGCAGATGGATAGATGGGAGATTCGGTAGTGGAGATGAGTGAGTAGAAGATGGATGCATAAGGGTCATTACGGGAGATTTGGGAAATGCTTGGAGGTGATGTGGATAGGATTTGGAGGGATTTGATAGGTGGTGGGATTTTTATGCTTGTGAGAAGTGGAAGGATTTTAAGCAATTTGATGGATGGTATGGGGATGATAGCTATGGGAGATGGAGGTGATATTATAGATGGGGAAGCTTCATCACTGAATACTTCACATGGTTGGATTAGATGACATGGCTTATTGACTATTGGAGGAAGCTTTTCTTATATTTCCTCTAGAAGATTCCTTGGAGACTTGTGTGTTAGAGGTGGAGGTGGTGGGTTGACAGGAATAGCTAGTGAGATGGTGGTGGAAGATTGGAAGCTTGGTTGATTAGGTGATGGAGGAGAAGCTGGGATACGAGATGGCATGACTAGATAGTTTGGAATAATACATGGATTTTTGGGGATGGTTGGCAGAAGGCATCTAAGGCTCTCAAGATACCTGTCATAGTCAACAAGATTTTCATCATCACTGGAATAGGATGTGGTGGGAGTAAGGACAATGAGACCAAACTCATCATGATAGGGTTGGGATTTTAAGTTTTGATGATGAGTTGAATGGGGATGGGGTCTTGCATATGGATGAACATAGAAGCTCATGGTTGGATTTGGATTAAGTGCACATTTTGGATTGGCTGATGAAAGATTTCCTAAGGAGAGTCAAAGCTGCATGACAAACCTAAGGAGGATTAGTTGGAGATTTTGGCTTTCTTGTGGATGGAAGACTTCAAGGGTATGTTGTCAAAAAGTGAGAGTTTTGCTTTCCTATGTGTAGGATTGGTGGCTTTTGGTGTCAACTTAAGGATAGACTGATGATCCTTAGGAAAAACATGAGATTAACCACTTGTGGATCCCAACTTTTAGCTTAAGGTGGTGAGGGATGACAAGTGACAAGGCTAGATTACCCTAGACAAAGCTCTGTCAAAGGGATAACCTCGGTGAGGTTGTTGGTTTTGCAAGATGGTAGGAATGGAAAACTCTTGGCAATGTAACAAAAAATCCTTAAAGGCTTGGGTGATCTTGGATTGAGTTGCTAGCTTGCTGGGGGGATGATTTGGATGGACTTTGGATTTGGGATTGTTCTAAAGCAAAAGAACTAGATAGATTCGGTTCTGGCTGGGGAGCTTGGATGATTTTCTGATGAGGCAGTGACTACGCTAAGTATGCCTTGAGCTAGGAGATTTCTATTTTTTTGGGATTTTGACCAAATTTGGCAAAAATTCATTCAAAAGCTATGAAAAAACAAGTACACAAAATTTTGGAGCAAGCACATCAAACACAGCAACATCCTATGAAACCTTCTACAAGGATGAAATTTGGTTTAGCTAGGGAGTCCTCGATATACCCAAGGAATGTGAGCCCCAAATCTATAGATGAAACCAAAAAGATGTCACATAGCTGAGAGGAGAGGTAACCCACTTCTCCTCTTTCACTTCTCAAGGGTATAAAGTTCCTTGACACTTAGCCTGAGTGATAGAATTTTGATCCCAAGAGAGGTGTCTTTGGATTCACCTCCCAATCTTTATACTCCACCATAACGTTGGAGTTAAGGTCATCCCAAGGGGTGATGAAATGCCCAAGTAGGCCTCCTAAAACCTAAGACAAGATTTCGGATGCTAATCTTATGCACCCAAGATGGCCTCAAAAGATGAAAAGGGGAGAGAAGACTTGGATGATCTTGGGCTAAAAGACAGAGTTCTTTTCCAACTGACGCTTTAATTTTTCTGATCTAGACCTTTTGAAAACACACATGATTTAAGATGCAAATATTCAATTCCAATTTGAAACACACCAACAAAAGAGAAGTGATTCAAGAATGAATACCCAAAGGAGAGTTAGGGTAAAAAAAAAAGTAAATCCGCGCGCCCGGAGGCCCTCCACATCAAGTATCGATTAATTTCTTTTAAGGCATTCAAGAGTTGGTCTTTGTTCATTTTAAGGCCAAAACAAAGATGTGTGTAAAGCTTTATTTCAAGTGCATGCCTGTAGGCCCTCCATGTCAATATTTATTCAATTTTTATGCCCAAATGAAATGTTGGCGAGATTAATGTGCATTCAAGAAATATTCTATCCTAGAAAAATCAATAAAAACTCAAGTGACTGGAATTTGATTTTTGTGGAGCACTTAACACCTTCTTAGGTAGACCCATCCTCATATATGGCACTGATATTGCAACCAATGGTTAGAATGATGGGTGATTAAAGAGGGTGAGTCTAACAACAAATTCACTCAAAGTGTCTTTATTTGTTTTTATAACTTAGAAAGTTTCTAAAATGCAGATTCTTTTTATGCCCCAAAAGATGATTATTTTATCTATGGCATTCAAGATTGGATTTTTTGTTTTAATCATGCATTCATAAAAAACAAACTACCTTGATTTTAATCCATGGCACTCAAGACTGATTTTAGCAACATGCATTCAAAGACAAGTGACTAAACATTCAAGTTTTTTCCTTTGAGCATTCAAGATTAAGATTTTGTGTCTTGTTTTAAGAACTTTGAAGTGCTTTGTTTTAACCTTAGATCATTCAAGATTCTTTTGGACTCAAAAGTGAAAATGACTCTTTGAACTTTGGTTTTCATTCAAGATTTTGTGTTCTAGTTTTTATGTTTTAAGCCCAAAAATGATATTCCTAAATTGTTTTGATACATGAAAAACTTAAGAAATATTCAAGATTTTGCAACAAGACATTTGTTTGGAACAAATAACAAAGCTTTTAGGACAATTTTGGCAACCATTTAGGACTCTTAGTTTTCTTGAGATTTTTAAAAGAACTTCAAAATATTTGCAAATGAGGTTCATTTTATCCTTGATTGATGCTTTGAGTTTGATTTAGATTTTAGTGTGCCCTTAGTTTTGATTTTGAAACTTTTGAAATGGAAACTTGAAGTTCTTTTTAAATTCTCAAAAATGAAGTGTTCCTCACTTTGCATGAATGCATCTAAAATCTTGATGTTGCAAGGATGCAAATTATTGGATTGGTTTACTTTCACTTGTTAAAAGATCTCTTTTTTTTTTTTTTGGCAAATTTTTAGTTTTTAATGGATTTAAGTATGATTTGGGGGTTCATTTTAAGCACTAAAAAGAAGTGTGTATGATTTTTCTTCCTTAAAAAAAAAAATCCCAAGATCTCCCACAAGAAGAAGAAGAAGAAGTAGATGAAATAAGACGAATATAGACAAGAAGAGGAAGAATAATTCTAAGTACTTTGTCCACCTATAAGCTTGAAAAATATGCAAACACTATGAGATAGACTATGAGTTCCTTTGTCTTCTTCATGATCATGTGGACCTACAAAACCAATTTATACAATCCTACCAATCATAAAAACAAGCAAAATTAGCCAAAATTAGCAAATGACATACAAAACTTGATTAAAAAAGCTAATGAAGATGACCCATGCGGGGTCCCACCGGGCGTGCTAAAATGTATATGCTACTTTAGTATGTTAGAAATACTAAATTAAAACAAAAAGTATTTGCATACTAATTTAACAAAACTTCATGAGAGACAAAGTGAAGTCCTCAAATGAGAATATGAGCCATGGATAGGCTCTCTCAATGAGGATGATTAGTTGATGTAGAGGTGTGTCTAATAGCTAAGATGGCTTGATTATGTATGTATGCTCAAATGCTCAAATGGGCTTCAATGGAGGATTTTTGATAGATTTTGGTGAATGGATTTGATGTAAAAAATGGCTTCTCAAAATGGCATTACGGCTTTACTTTCTAGATTGTGTTAAAATGGCTTGGGAGAGGATTCTTTAAATAGGCAAAGGGCTTGAGAGATCAAGGGCTAGGATGCAAGGATGGGAGAAAACTTATGGAAAGTTTAGATTGAATGAGAGGAGAGCACATGGATTGTGCTTCCTTACACATGTCACAGGGTGAGAGGATGGAGGAAAGGGAAGGATGAGTCAACAAAGGAGGCTCAACGGTTAAAATCTTCATAAAGACCCTCATAAATGGCTTGTAAGAGCAATGAATGGGCTGGTCAGAGTCTTTATGGCTTGGTGGTTGGGATATTTTGGATGGAGTTGAGATTGTTGACTTTGCTTGGCTTAAGAAAGTCTTAAGCTTGCTTAAGGAATGTGACAAGGTGAGGGGGGAATTAGGCTTGGGTTTAGGATTAGATTAGAGATGTTAGAGATATGCAAGTGGATGGCATTTAATGAGGGTGTTTGAGTTAGTAGCTAAGCTTGGTTAGTATGGGTGGATGGGGTGGATTAAGCTAAAAAAGGGGTTTAGAGATGGACTTAGGAAGAGGATAAAGTCCTTCTAGAAGAGTCTAGAACTCCATAAGGTTTTGAGGATAAATAAAGTTTATTTATCTCAAGGGTTTGAGTTGAGGAGATATTTATTAAAACATAATTAATAAATATGAGGGTTAATATTTAATCTTAATTAAATATTTTGAGTTGGGATTAAGGGTAGAAAATGATGGGATTTAGCCTATAATTGAAATTAAAGAATGATTAGAAGATTTTGGAAGAGGTTAGTGGTTTTAGGAAAATTGGCCAAGTTTTGGACAAAAAATAAATTAAATATTTATTTTGGGATTTTTTGGTCAATTTAAGGGTAGAAAATGATGGGATTTAGCCTATAATTGAAATTAAAGAAAGATTAGAAAATTTTGGAAGAGGTTAGTGGTCTTAGGAAAATTGGTTAATTTTTGGCCAAGTGTTGGGTTCATGTAAGGTGAGGGGAGATGATACCATCTTTAAGGTAAGCATGAATGTCATGGTACCAAGAGGATTTGGGACCAACCAAGATAAAACATGGTTTAAATCCTCATTTGGATAGGTGGGTGGGTGGAGCTTCTCAACTAAAAACTCATACTGTGTAGCTTCTTGGGGAATTTCCAAGAGCGAGCTGATAGTAGACATAGCATCCGCTATCTTGTTCTACATTCGAGGCACTTGTGTAAATTGAAGCTTTGTAAAATGCTGGGTTAGTTGATCAACTAGCTCTTTGTAGGGTTATAGCTTTTCATATTGGGTTTGATATTCATTTAGGGCTTGCTTGATGATGAGCTGAGAATCACCAAAGATTTGTAAATTAGTGATGTTCCATTCTGCAGCTATCTTTAATCCTACTATGAGATCCTCATATTCTGCTATATTATTGGTGTTGGGGAATTGTAGCTTGAAGGCTTTTGGAATGTAATCTCCTTGAGGTGTGACCAACAATATTCCTGCCCCTTCTCCATGAGATGTGTATGAGCCATCAAAATAAAGTTTCCATGGGGGTTGTTCTTCAATTAGGTATATATGCTCATCTAGAAATTCTATGATCAAAGGATATGTATCTATTAGAGGTGCATCAACTAGGTGATCTACTAATGCTTGCCCTTTGATTGCCTTTCTGTCCACATACTAGATGTCAAATTCCCTAAGGAGCATAACCCAATTGACCAAATGGCCTGTAAGTGATGTTCTAGAGAGCATATACTTGAGAGGGTCTATCTTGGAGATGAGTTGGATGGTATGACTTAATATGTAGTGGCAAAGCTTTTGAGTTGAGAAAAAAACTACCAAACAAGCTTTTTTCATAGGAGTGTAATTGAGTTCATAACCAACTAGGGTTCTATTGATGTAGTAGATGGCTCTTTCTCTATTGTAGCCATCGAGCTGTGCTAGAAGTGCCCCTAGAGCAGTAGGCATTGTTAATATTTACAAGATCAAGGGATGACCAAGAACTGGTGGAACCAAGATAGGGGGATTGGCGAGATACTGCTTGAGCTGATTGAAGCTGTGTTGACATAAAGGATCCCACTTGAAGTTTTCATCCTTCTTCAGTAAATGTGTAAATGGCATACACTTATCTGCAAGCTGGGAGATGAAGCACCAAACAGATTAGAGCTTTCCTTGAAGAGAGCAAAGCTATCATAGTGTCTGGGAAGGAGGCATGTCTAAGATAGCCTTGAACTTCTTGGGGTTGATCTCTATACCTCATTTGGAAACTATAAAGCCTAGAAGCTTGCCAAATGTGACCCCAAAGACACACTTCTTGGGATTCAGTATGAGATGATATTTGTCGACCCTATCAAAGACTTTCTCTAGGTCAGCAAGATGATCCATGAAGGTGTGAGATTTAACCAAGATATCATCCACATAATCCTCCAAAATGCTATGGATAAGATCATGAAAAATGGTTGTCATAGCTCTTTGATAGGTAGCCCCTGCATTCTTTAGGCCAAAAGGCATCATGTTGTAACAAAAGGTTCCCCAAGGGGTAGTGAATGCTATATTATGCTAATCCCCTTTTGTAATCTTGATTCGATAATACCAGGAAAATCCATCCATGAGGGACAAAATTTCATGTCCAGCTATAAGATCTACAATCCTATCTATGTTGGGCAAGGGAAAATCATCTTTTGGACAAGCTTTGTTAAGTTCTCTGAAATCAGTGCAGATTCTAATGTCACTAAAAGGTTTAGTGATGGGGACCATGTTGGAGATCCACTCTGAGTAGTTGATAGGTCAAATAACCTTAGCAGCTAACATTCTTTGTAATTCAGCTTTGACCAATAAAGCCACCTTGGGGTGCATTTTTCTAAGCTTTTGTCTGACAGGCTTGATCTTTAGATTGACTGCAAGATGATGAACTACAAGCTTTGGATCTAGCCCTAACATGTCCTGGTATGACCATGTAAATTGGCCAATGTTCTCTCTTAACACCTCAAAGAGGAGATTAGCATGGTCTTGTGATAGGGATGCAACAATGTGAACAAGTTTGGGGATCTCTAAAGAACTAATGTTGACTTCTCTAGTATCCTCAATTAGAATAGAGGACACCTTTGGTCGATTATCTTCAAGAGGCAATGCTAAATCCTCATATTCTACTTGTGACTCTAGATTTTCTTGCTGAGGGGCTCTCTTCACTACCTTAGCTAGTCCCAGATTCACCTTTGTTCCACTTTTGGATGTATCGAAACTAGGTTGGGGATTTTCTCCAAAATACCCCTTAGGATCTAGCTTATAGATATAAAAAGAATCTGGCTTTGTTTTCTTGTGAGGTGTTTCAGCTCCCATGAATCACAAAAGCCCTTCCTCTAATGTGAAATCATCCATGTGTATGACGCTTGGTTGGTCCCAATCTATGAGTTGTGGATGGGCGAGTGGTAGGTCAATGAAATGGATGGATAGTTCTTGAACAACAGAGTCTTTGAGGAAGATTTGGTTTGGGATATCATCGTAGGCTCTCTTTTCAACTTCCTCAAGAATGTCTTTGATTTTGACAAGGTTGTGGTGAATGTTCAAAAAAGCGTGACCATTCTCATTGGTGCCCCCAGTTGTGGGTATGCCAAAGCCAAGACCTGACTTTGATTCCCACTTGTGTGCATCGATGGGGCACTGCATGCCTCTTTCTTTTGGTCCTAGACCACCACCTTAAGATTTCCATTTGTGAGTGATGATCCTATGTTCTTGGGGATACTTCTGGCTGAAGTGATCAAGGCATGCTTGATTTCTTGGAGGTGCATCCTTATGTAACCAATTGTTGATATCTGGAGTGAGCTCCTCATGAAGAAAGAGTTTTGAGGATATAAAGGTTGTTGGACCAAACTATTTGTATCGAGGAGGTGGAGTCTCCTTAGCTTTGTGATATGTTGGTTGTCCATGGGCATGTGGATCAAGTGGGAGTGCCTCGACAACAAATGCATTTGACAGACTATACTCTCCACAGCCTTTGTTATTGATCTTCATCGTAGATAGGGTGGAGGCAAGGATGGTTTTTGGATCATTACAAGTATGGGAAGAACTAGAAATGGCTATGCCGATATCAATTCCAGGGCAATGGTTTGCATATGAAGCTTCAACCACATTATAGTAAGCAAAGGGTTTTGGATCGTCATGGATGGTTACCTCAATGCCCTGATGCAAAAATTTGATGCACTGATGGTAAGTGGATGGAACAGCTTTCATTTCTTGAATCCATGGGTCACTGAGGAGGATGTTAAATGGTAGGTTTAGATCAATAACATAGCAGAGTGTTTCTTGGATGACTGGCCCAACCTTGATTGGCAGCAAAATAGTTCCTTCTATGGTTCTTTCCAAGTTGTCATAAACTTTGATGGTGATAATCTCACTAATGATATTTACCTTAGTATAACCAAATTTTTTTATGAATTTTAGGGTACAAATATTCAAGGCTGATCCATTATCTATCATTACTCTTTTCACGGCAAAATTGGATACCATGATGGCTATGCGAAGTAGAAGGGTGTGATCTGGCTCGACCATGGGTATGTCGGTGGGTTTGAAAGATAAGGCACATGAGGATGAAAGGTGTCCAACAAGATTACAAAAATTAGTAGTGTTGATATCTGAAAGGAAATGGGATTCTATCAAAGCATTGTCAAGGATGCTTTTGTAAACAGGACTAGTGCAGAGAATGTCTAAAATGGAGATTTGGGTTGGCATGTTCCCAAGGTGTTCCAAGATATTTTATTGGATTTTTGATGGAGCTGATGGTGCTGGTGGAACTGGTGGGCCTATGATGTTAAATCACACTCTTTGAGTGGTGACTTCACACTCATTGTTTGGTCCTTGGATATTGATAACATTGACAGAAGGCTCTTTTTTAGATATACAACCAATGAGGCTACCATAGTCTATGTAGGATGAAGTATGGTCATTGTTCTTCCCATGCAATTGGTTTGGATGGCAGTTGTTGGTGTTGTTGATGTTGGTTTGGATAGGTGCTTTTCCAGGATTTTGGTTGTTGTGAGGAGAAAACACATTTTGATAGATTTGTACGCCTGCATTGGGAGAGGTTTGGGCACCAATGGTGATTTCTTTTCGATCAATGAGGTCTTGCACATAATCTTTTAGTTTCATACATCTGAGGGTAGTGTGACCTTTTACCCTATGAAATTTGCAGTACTCATTGCCTTTGTACCATGCAGCTTTGGATTGGCTTGGTCAATTTGCTGGGTAGAAGGAAATTTGATAAGGTTTTCCTTGACTAATTTTTCAAAAATGACATCCAATGGCTCACCAAGGGGTGTATAGTTTCCAAGTGCAAGTTGGAATCTGGGATTTTTCCTTATAGCTACATTGATAGCATTAGCTTGATTGCTAAATCCTTGGAAGTTGGGTCTTGGATTATGGTTTTGATAGCTTTAGTTACTCTAGTGTTGGTAGTTGATAGCTTGTTGTTTGTTTGGTTGATATGGTGGGTTGGACTGGTTTTGAGAAGGACCAACAATATTCACATATCTAGTGTCAGTGATGCCATCTGTTGTAATGTGCTTGTTTTTGTTCCAATACCTAGACTTGTCATTTGAATGTGTTTGATTTTGGTTGGCTTCCTTGTAAATCTTGACCACACCATCTTTAATGAGTCCTTGCTCAAGGATCATTCCTTTCTCTTTGATATCTTTGTAGGTCTGCAAACAGTTCATGTTCATGTAGTGAGCCAAGCTAAGATGGGCATTATCAATAAATATTTTCACCAAATGGCACTCTAGCAAGGTGCAAGATTTGCGGGTGGTAAGCGTTTGCCATCTTTGTAGATATTCAGGAAGGCTTTCTCCAACTTTTTGCTTAGTGTGGACAAGATCAACTACTGATAGCTCTGTTTCAACAAGATGGGCTTATTGGGATACAAATGCCTCAGACAATTCAGCAAAGTTTCTAATTGTGTCATATGGGATTCTATAAAACCATTCAAGAGCTGGTCCGGTGAAGCTTTTGGGAAAAAGGTGCAAGAGGAAGACATCATTGTATGCCACTTCTTGGCAGTGCATGTAAAATTCTTTGATATGTGTGACAGGGTCTCATTTTCCTCTGAATTTGTCAAACTTGGGTACCTCAAAGTGTTTGAGAAATGGTGTCATGGTAATGGCTTTGTCAAATGGGTAAGGACACACATTCTCAAACTTGAAGGTTTTTGGATCATTTCCTGCCTAGATTTTCTTCAAAGCTGTCTTCATGGCTTCCCATTCTGAACTAATGGTTGATGGCTAGGGTGCCTCTAATGTAAGAGTGCCCTGAGGTAGGTATGTGCTAGATGGGGAAATGGAATATGGATGGCTTTGTGGTATGGGCTAGTAGGGATTGCACATGGCTTGGGTGAATAAATGGTGGATGATGGGTTACTAAGGTGGAGGTGGCACAAATTGCTGCATGTGTTGCGAGGCTTGTTGCTAGTATGATATTTGGGATAGGGATTGAGGAACATAAGCTAGCTATGGGGTAAATAGATTTCTTTGTGGAGGTAAGGTATAAGATGGTTGTGAAGCTTGGGGGAAGGATCAAGGAGCTTGTGGAATTGGACTTTGGATTTGAGGAGTTTGACCAATATATGTGGGTTGTGCCCCTATTTGGGAAGGTATCTACATGGCAAAGGAGGCCAAGTAATTGGTGGTTGGTGGTGGTGGATTTCCTCCTAGAAGTGGCATAGAAAAATAGTTGGTGATAGGAGGTAATGGATTAGTTGGTGGTGGAGGTGGTGGTGGGAATTGAAAGCTTGGGAAAGGAACTGATGGGGTTTGATAGCTTTGTGGCTAGATTTGAAAGCTTGGTAGAGTGGTGGAAGGAGCTTGGGTCACTTTAGAGCTTGGTAGAACATTTGTAGTAGCTTGTGGGGTTTGATAGCTTTATGGAGTGAGGGCAGTAGCTTGTGGATTTGTGGCTAATGGTACTAAGCTCCAAGGACCTAGTGGAAATGATGGAATTGTGCTCTAAGCTAAGGTAAACAAGCTAGGGGTGTTAAAAGGTTGATTACTTGGCCCCATGGGTGGCATCCCACTTGTATATTGTTGTGGTTGGCCAAAGATGCTAGCATTTATTTGGGAGATGGGTGGATTTGGAAGGCTGGGTTGGAGAGCAGCAGAAGCAATAGTGAAGGGAGTAAATGGTGAGGTCTTTTGGGTGAAGGGGGTTTGGGATGGAGTGGTATGGACCAATGGTGGAGTGGTGGTGGCTGGATTAGCTTGCGGAATGGTGATTTCAACTTGGGTGGAGGATGGTATGTTTGGGTCTATTGGATCATATGGACTGGCTTGAGGCTCTTCTTTTGGTGCATATTGAGGATAATTCAAATCATAAGAGCCTATGGGTGGTGGGAGTTGCTCAAACAAGGGATGAGATGGATCTAAAAGGGAGGAGGTCTTCCAAAGTTAAAGGCTCTGATGTTGTCCCTTTGAAAGTTAGCCATGATTGTTTCTTTGTTCTTGTCTATAATGGCATTCACCAATACTACATTTCTTGGTTGGTTCATGAAAGCTTCAATGTTAGTAGGTGATGGTATAGCTTTCTCTGGGTTGAATGATGGTTGGGTACTCAAGGGGAGCAAAGCTATTTGATCCAAATGATAGGGCTCCATTGTTTCCTTCTCCTTCTTTCCTAAGCGAGTGACAAGTGGCATGAAAATGAAAAATGTTCCTAGGGATGAAATGCAACAATGCTGATGGATGCAAAAGGGGAAGGCTTTTCTATGCAAGTGATTTCCTAGGTTGAGGCAAAGCTATATGAAAAAACCTAAGGATGATTGGGTTGGGAATTCTAACTTCAAAGATATGTTGCCAAAGCATGAAAGGTTTTCTTTCCAATGCGCAAGCTTGGTGGTGATTGTGTCAACTTAAGGATAGACTGATGATCCTTTAGGAAGAACATGAGATTGACCACTTGTGGATCCCAACCTTTAGCTCAAGGTGATGAGGGATAAAAAGTGACAAAGCTAGATTACCTTAGACAAAGCTCTATCAAAGGGATAACCTTAGTGAGATTGGTGGATTTGCAAGATGTTAGGAATGGAAAACTTTTGGCAAGGTGACAACAATTTTGAAGGCTTGGATGTGAAGTTTTTGGATTTCTAGCTAGATGGTTTGGCTCTAAATGAGATGGATGAGCTAAAATGCTTAAGGGGAGGACTAAAGATGGCTAGCTTTCCTAAAAAGATGACTCTAAAGTGAAGCTTATGAAAGAAGATGTGGTGAAACAAGGGGGTCTAATAATTGAAATCGTGCCTAGTTGGTAATGCATAAGTAGGGTTAACTCTTGGATGTTGGTTAAGTTGGATAGTGTGATCTAACCAAGCATCTTGAAGGGCTTCATCAGTAGCTTTTTCCTCTGCTTTGTGAATTTTGGAAATTCGAGGGCTTGGTGTTATTTCCTTTCTCTTGGCTGAAAGTTCTTAGTATGCCTGAGATGGCTTGAGTTTGGCTTTGTGAAACTTCTATTTGGGTTTGGGTTGTTCTGACATAAATTCTTGAATCTGCTTGGCTTTGAGAGATCTCAGTTGTTTTGCTTCAACTTGTTCAACTTTTGAAATAGGCAGTGACTATGCTAAGTATGCCCTAAGCTAGGATTGACCAAGTTTGACAAACATTCATTCAACAAATAAAGAATCAAGCAATAGATAGGAACAACCAGATAGAAGTTTTTGATTCTCAGAATGTGATACTTGTGCCAAGGAGTGTGTATGTTTAACAAATGTTTCAATCAGTCACTTCAAACACATTAACACCCTAGATGGTTGTCTACAAGGTTGACAGTTAGTTTAGTTAGGGATTCCTTGATATACCCAAGGTATGAGAGGCCCAAGTCCATAGATGAAACCAAAAAGATGTCACATAGCTGAGAGGAGCAGTAACCCACTTCTCCTCTTTCACTTCTCAAGGGTATAAAGTTCCTTGAGGCTTAGCTTGAGTGACAAAATCTTCATTTCAAGAGAGGTGTCTTTGGATTCACCTCCCAATTTTTATACTCCACTAGAACACTGGAGTTGAGGTCATCCAAGGGGTGATGAAATCCCTAAGCAGGCCTCCTAAAAAGGGAAACAAGGTTTTGGATCCTAATCTTAAGCACCCAAGATGGCTTTGAAAGATGAAAAGGGGAGAGAAGACTTGGATGACCTTGGGCTAAAAACACCTTTTTTCTTTTTCCAATTGATGCTTAAGTTTGCTGATCTAGACTTTGAAAACACACATGTTTAGGATGCAATGTTCAATTCCAACTTTGAAATGTACCAACAAAGCAAAATCGATCGAAGAATGCAAACAAGAAGAAGAGTTAGGGTCAACAAGAAAGTAAACCCACACGCTCAGAGGCCCTCCAAGTCAAGTATTGATTAATTTCCTTTAAGGCATTCAAGAGTTGGTGTGATTTTTTTATTTTAAACCCAAAACAAAGATGTGTGAAATTTGATTTCAAGCTCACGCTCGAAGGCCCTCCATGTCAAGATTTATTCAAATTTTAATACCCAAATGAAGTGTTAGTGAGCCTAATGTGCATTTAAAGAATTTTCTAAGTTAGAAAAACTAATAAAAACACAAGTAAGTGAAGTTTAATCTTTGTGGAGCATTTGACACCCTCTTAGGTGGACCTATCTCCATATATGGTGCTGAGATTGCAACCAATGGTTAAATTGATGGGTGATTAAAGAGAGTAAGTCCAACTACAAACTCACTTGGAAGATCTTTATTTGGTTTTTATAATTTAGAAAGTTTCTAGAATGTAGATTCTTTTTATGCCCCAAAAGATGATTATTTCATCTATGGCATTCAAGATTGGATATTTTGTTTTAATCCTACATTCCAAGAAAATTTTGATTTTAATCCATGGCACTAAAGAGTGATTTTAGCAACATGCATTCAAAGATGAGTGTTTAAACATTCAAGTTCTTTCCTTTGAGAATTTAAGATTGAGATTTTGTGTGTTGTTTTAAGAACTTTGAAGTGCTTTGTTTTAATCTTAGATCATTCAAGATTGTTTTGGACTCAAAAGTGAAAATGACTCTTTGGACTTTGTTTTTCATTCAAGATTTTGTGTTCTAGTTTGCATATTTTAAGCCCAAAAATGATATTCCTAGATTGTTTTGATGCATGAAAAATCTAAGAAACATTCAAAATTTTGCAACAAGACATTTGTTTGGAAAAAATAACAAAGCTTTTAGGACAATTTTGGCAACCATTTAGGACTCTTAGTTTTCATGAGATTTTTAAAAGAACTTTAAAATATTTGCAAGTGAGGTTCATTTTGTCCTTGATTGATTTTAGTGTGCACTTAGTATTGATTTTGAACCTTAATTTAGATTTAGATTTTAGTATTGATTGTGAACTTTAATTTAGATTTTAGTGTGCACTTAGTATTGATTTTGAACCTTTTCAAATGGAAATTTGAAGTTCTTTTTAAATTCCCAAAAATGAAGTGTTCCTAAATTTGAATGAAAGCATCTAAAACCTTGATGTTGCAAGGATAAAAATGATTGGATTGGTTTAGTTTCACTTGTTAAAAGATTTCTTTTTTTTTTTTTGGCAAATTTTTAGTTTTTAATGGATTTAAGTATGATTTGGGGGTTCATTTTAAGCACTAAAAAGAAGTGTGTATGATTTTGCTTCCTTAAAAAAAAAATGGCCAAGATCTCCCACAAGAAGAAGAAGAAGTAGATGGAATAAGAAGAATATAGACAAGAAGGGGAAGAAGAAATCCAAGTGCTTTGTCCACCTATAAGCTTGAAAAATCTGCAAACACTATGAGATAGACTATGAGTTCCTTTGTCTTCTTCATGCTCATATGGACATACAAAACCAATTTATACAATCCTACCAATAATAAAAACAAGCAAAATTAGCCAAAATTAGCAAATGACATACAAAACTTGACTAAAAAAGCTAATGAACATGACCCATGTAGGGTCCCACCAGGCATGCCAAAATGTATATGCTACTTTAGTATCTTAGAAACACTAAATTAAAATAATCAAAAAGCATTTGCATACTAATTTAACATAACTTCATCAGAGACAAAGTGAAGTCCTCAAATGAGAATATGAGCCATGGATAGGCTCTGTCAATGAGGATGATCACTTGATGTAGAGGTGTGTCTAATAACTAAGATGGCTTGATTATGTATGTATGCTCAAATGCTCAAATGGGCTTCAATGGAGGATTTTTGATAGATTTTGGTGAATGGATTTGATGTAAAAATGGCTTCTCAAAATGACATTATGGCTTTACTTTCTAGATTGTGTTAAAATAGCTTGGGAGAGGATTTTTTAAATAGGCAAAAGGATTGAGGGATCAAGGGCTAGGATGCAAGGATGGGAGAAATATTATGGAAGGTTTATATTGAATGAGAGGAGAGCACATGGATTGTGCTTCTTTACAGCCAATCAGAGAGTGACACATGTCACAGGGTCATTGGTTAGAGCAAGAGGGGTTGAAGGGTCAATAAAGGAGGCTCAAAGCTCATAAAGACCCTCAAAATGGCTTGTAAGAGAAATGAATGGGCTTGTAAGAGTCATTTATGGCTTTGTAAGCTTTATAAAGTTTTATGGTTGGGATATTTGTGAGAGAGGTTAGATATTTGACTCAGGTTGGATTAAGAAAGTCTTAAGGTTGACTTAGGAATGTGCAAATGATTAAGGCTTGGATTAGGCTTGGGTTAAGATTAGATTAGGCTTGTTAGAGATGGGCAAGTGGATGGAATTTAATGAGGGTGGGTGAAGGAGGAGATATTTGTTGGCTTTGGCTTGGGTTAGCAAGTCTTAACCCATGTTTAGGGAATGTGACAAGGTTAGGGTGGGGATTAGGATTAAGGTCAAAGATAAGGATTGACATCTTCTAGAAGAGTCTAGGCTTTGGATGAGGATGAAGACTTTCTAGAAGAGTCTAGAATTTCCTAGGATGAGGATAAAAAAGGTTTTTAGGAAATAAATAAATTTTTATTTATTTCAAGGGTTTGGGCTGAGGAGATATTTATTAAAAAAATTTAATAAACATGAGGATTAATATTTAATCTTAATTAAATATTTTGAGTTGGGATTAGGGGTAGGAAATTATGGTATTAGCTTTTAATCGAAATTAAAGAAGGATTAGAAGATTTTGGAAGAGGTTAGTGGTCTTAAGGAAATTGGCCATGTTTTGAGCAAAAAATAAATAAATTATTTATTTTGGGATTTTTGGTCAATTTATTAATTAAATAATTAATAAATAAGGAAATAATGTTTAAATAAGATTTAAACTTTTTTGGGAGGGATTCTTTAAATAAATATTTTTAATTAAGATAAAGGGATTTAATGGCATAAAAATAAATAAATTAATTAAATAATTAATTAATTAATAAATGATGATGTCATCAGGGACTTTTTTTCAAAAAAAAAGGGTTATTTTCTAAAGGATTTTTAGGTGTCTACAAGTTCAACTGAGGACCTTCCAAACCTCACCAAATCAGTAATCGGCTAGGACTGAGAATTAGCTAAGCTACAATGAGACCCAAAAACTCCTCAAGCCTAGGGAAAAATAGCAGCAGTGGAGTATGCAGTAGGAACAAGGGAAGGAACAACAACCATAGATGGAGCAATAGGGATGGCTACCCCCAAGACACCAGAAGATAGATCAGTTACATGCACAGAAGATGGGACAACAACAACCAAAGGAGGAGCCGATGGAGGATCCTCCATCAAAGCACTAGAAGACAGGACAACAAAAATTGAGGACTGATTTGCTGCAACCAAAGGTGTTAAAGGATGATCCTTTGCTGAAGAGGCTTAAATAATAGAAGAGACCTCCACCACAATATCTTGAAGAAAGTCTTCATCCCTTGGAGAGAGGACCTTGTGGACCGTGCAATGATCTTTTGAGATGCCTTTCCACCAAGAAGGGGGCAACTTTGATCTAGATTTTCCAAAGGAGCAACCATAAGCCATGTGACTAGTCTTGTGGCACTTCCTATAGCAGAAGGGGATACCTTCATAGTCAAGAAGGATATTCCAAGATCCTAAAGAAGAAGCCACTAAAATCATTTCTGGGAGTCCCTTAAAAACATCAATTCCAACTAGTATACGAGCATATGTAGTACAAAAAACATTGGAAGAATCTTTATCAATCAAGCAATAAGAACCAAGGGAAATCCCCACCTCCTCTAAAACAGAATCTACCCAAAGGTGAAGGGGGGGATTCAACAACCTAACCCAAACAGGGAAAGTATTAAAGGATATACTTAGTTTTGTTCTTGGTCCAATTTTTGAGCAAATTTGTGGTGTATTTTCTCTATCAGTTCTTGATAATACATGAATATAGAATGATCTTTGTGTTTCTTCTTAAGGTCATTTCGAGTTTACTACAAATATATACATTTTTTCAAGGAAAATGAATACAAATTATGAGCTGCCCTATATCAATTCTTTCTAAATTTTGTCTCCTTTTGATTACTCGGTTATCTTGATGTTGTATGAGTAAAGGCTTGTGCAATTGAATGCAATCCAATTAGGTTGTATATCTATTCATCACTACTAGTAGTTGAATGGATCAAGTAAAAGCTTTGATGAATTTGATAAGGTTTCTGTAGTAGTGGATAGGATTTTGAATGACAAATTCTAATAAGAATTGCTGATAATATTTGTTGGAAGGCAACAAATTAGATCTAAGGATTTTCTGTAGACTCTGAACCCCAATGGATTAGGAACTAGTCAAATTGATTCAGCTGAAGGAGAAATATGTCATAAATGGTTTTCAAATGTAGAATTATAATAAATTTTACTTTTATTTCCTATAGATCTTCAAATTTGGTGAGTACTTGTTTGGATGGAATGTTTTAGCTTCCGTTAGCCACTATTGCTAAGAACTTGTGTAAACCTATAGAAGAATTTTGGTCAAATCTGTTATATGGGATGTGTTTATCAAAATTTCATGAATTATGAATGTGTTTGAGGAATTGACATGAGAATCCAAATGAAACTAAAATAATCCTCATATAGTGTTTCCTAGTCTTGAATCATCCCTGGGTATACCCACCTTAGTTTTGCAGAGCTTAAAGAGTAGAAAACCACCCTTGGTTTTATTAAAGTATGGTCCAAATGGTTTGCACATATAATTTTTGATAGGAACTAGCTAGTCCTTAGATTATGTGGGTGAGGTATTGAGCATTTTGTTGCTTATTAGCTTTTCAATTTTTCAAAACATGAACAAAATGGCGACTCTACTAGGGATTTGTCCAACACATCTATGAAAAGTGCTACAGTTTCTTTGGTTTTTTTGTGTACGTGTGTGTCAGGTTGTCTAAGTTTTTTCCCATGGTGATAAGGGAATATTTTGGTGACAAACCTTGAAAATTTAAAGAGAGAATAGCCCAAGTACCATAGCAACATACTAACATATCCAGCCTATCCAGGTGTCTTATCTAATGAGCAAAAAGTTGCAGTCTTATGATCTCAGTGATTGGTTTATCTATGTCAGATATTTCTATTCATGTGTTTCTTCCCTGGAGTCAGAAATAATTGTCATTGTGTATTTTCCCAAGAATAGGTTGGTGACTCAGTCAAGGTTTTGAAGCTAGTGCTTGTTTTAACAGAAAGTGAATATGGCTGACAAGAGAAAGAACACAAGAGCTTATATGAGAGCCAATCCCAATGTACCAATGTATGTTGATCTATCCAAAGGTGGTAGGAAGAACCAAAATAAGAAAAGGATAGATCCAAATCCTACCTAGAAACCTAGAGATAGTGTATCTATCAATTCACACTATCAACTAGTATTAGGGAGAGAGTCTTCTTCACTCAATTCTAAATCTAAAACCACAATACTCTTAGGAGGCCTTTTTAGTACACTAGTATCCAATGAAAGAACATATCAAGATAAAGATATGGCTCATGTAGGAAATGCTTCACCAAGGCTAGATCTCATAGTAGATATGAACCGTTGGCTAGGATTTAGGAGTTCAATTGATGATCCTTTTAATCCCAGAGTAGCCCCATACATAGAGCCCAATCTTATAGATCTTGATGATCCTACTAATTCAAAGGCTACTTTTGTAGATCCTAAAAAAGTGCAATCTAAGATAGGAGTTCTAAAGAAATGGATTGCTAAAGAAGAAGCTAAATGCATTCATCTTGAAAAAGAGAAGGAGCAAGCCACCTTGGATGCCATAATAGAAAGAGATTCTCTACTCAAAAGCATAGTTGCCTTGAAGCAGCAAAACAAAAGGTTAGAAGAGAAAACTATGACTCTCCATACTGATATTTTTGGGGACATAGATAGTCTAAAAGCTAAGGTTCAAGAGCAAGAACAACACTTAAATCAAAAGCAAGAACCAGTTATTGGTCAAGTCCAAGACTATAAACCTATTCAAGTGGACCCTGTAGAACCCACTGCAAAAGCTACAGATAAAGGAAAAGGTAAAGCCATAGGAATCCAAATAAATAAACCTCAAGCTCTACCAAGAAAATTTTCAAACCCTCCCATGTCAAAATTAGATTTAGAGCTAGAAAAAGCTAGAAAACAGAAGGAAGATCTTGCAAAAAAACTTGACAAGGTGGAAAGTGAAGCTCAAGTTGCAAAAACTAGGATAAAAATCCAGTTCCTTAAGACTAATTCTGCATTAGCCTCATGGCCAAATTTTTCCCTCTCAACTCCATCTTCTATACCTCCCTTTAGACCAAAAATCCTAGCTCAAGGAATGTCTCAGTCTACTCCTACCTCATCATTTACCACTCATACTCAAGCCCCTGATGTCCAACTTCAACAATCACAAAATGTTCGTCTAAACTAAGCTAATCTAGCAAGTACCTCAAATGTTCCTGGTTCCTAGAAGAAACTTGTATACATGGAAAAGTATAGACAAATATCATTTACAAGTATTCCTAGTGCTCCACATCCCATATCTTTTGATTTGAGAGATAAAGTGGTTAAGTTTTCTAGAAATAATGTTGTTACTGGTGAAGAAAATTTGAGAATTTTTATAGACATGTTAAATGATTATGAAGTTGAACATGAAGATGTGGTCATGAAATTGTTTGTTCATTCACTAACTAAGGATGCAAGGGATTGGTTTAGGAGGTTGCCTGATGATAGTATTACCTCTTGGAGTGACTTGGAGAATTTGTTCAAGGAGTAATATGGAGACAACACTAATGCACGATTCATGTTAAATGAATTCAATAACATCAAGAAGAATCCCAATGAATCCACATTCAATTTCAATGTTAGATTCTAGAAAAGTATGTACAAACTATTTCAAGTTATGAGGTTGAATGAAGATGTCTGTCTCACGAGATATTTTAATGCTTTTGATAGCAAAATGTCTTATTAACTGAGGGATAAGGGTCCCAAAACCTTGAGGTATGCCTATAAAGTTGTAGTAAATATAGAAAACAATAAGAAAGCATCTGGAAAAATGGGTAGGAGAGATGATCCAAAGCTTTTCAATCCCTGAAATAATAACAAAAGGGAGGGTGATAAGAATCCTATAGGAAAGAAGCGAGAAGAACCCACTATAGGCCAAGTTTTGGAATTTCTCAAGAAGATGAATCTCACTAATTTCAATAAGCCAAATGTTGCTGAGAGAACCCCTATGAATAATAGAAATTTCAATAAGAAATCTAGAATGTAAAATTAGCCTTACACCACCCAGTGGAAAGATGGTAAACTAGTTCCTAACTAGACACAAAATGTGAACGATAAGGGTACCCCAGATCCCTTGCAAAGGAACACTTTAAAAATGAATGATGATGTACCATGGTGCATTTTATGTCAATCACCTCATTCTCCTAATTATTGTGCTATTGCTCAATCATTTGCACAAGATCAGGGTGTGCATCTTGAAGAAGAAAGTGAAGAGAAAAGCCATGATGATATAAGTTGCAATATGGTTAGCATGTGTGATGATTTGATAGATTCTGATTTTGAAGAACCAGAAAATGATATTACCAGTTAGAGAATTGCTTGTCATTTACATCATCAACAAGTTCTTTCAGATGATGAAGGTTATGATGTAAATAAGGTATGTGTTACATCTTCTAATGTAGGACACATAAGCTTAAGAATGCCCTCCAAGGAGGAGATTGATAGAATTAAAGAGGAAATGATTTCCCAAGTCCATAGTAACTACAATTTGAGAAATAGAACAGTAAATAATGATGCAGGAAAGCCATCCAGTGTATTAATCAAAGATATCACCCATAAAATGAATGATGAAAATAAGAAGGTCAATATAGATAGCCTAAGATCAAAGACAACAAGATTAAGAAGTTGGAACCAAAAAAGAAGGTTTAGTTTTAGGAAAATGAAGCAACAAAAGTAGTTGTCCAACCAAAGAAATCAGAACCTAATACTATCAAGCAAATAGTGGTGCCTATTGTTCCAAAGACTTCGACTCCAAGTACTCTTGTAAAACCCACTATTGTTGAACCTATTGATATGATATCTTTTTTATCCCAAATAACTATGAAAGTACCTCTGTATGAATTTCTTAGACTTGAAGAGCATAAAAGCAAGGCTTTATCATGGTTGGGAGGGATAGGAAACAATAATACTATTGTAGAAAAAACTGATGTCCAACAAATCCCATTAGTAGTAGAGGATAGTGGTATCATATCGTAGATTCCCCAAATGTTTTTAGATGATTCCTCAGTGGCATTTATAGAAGATATCGACCTTTTTTCCTTTAGTCTAATCATAAAAGGGAAGAACCAAAAAAATTGCATGATAAACTCAGGAGCTTCTAGCACATAATGCCTTTCAAAGTAATGGAAGCCTTAGGGTTGAAAGTGGACACCAAGTAGGGTAGATGCAGAGGAATGGATGCTAGGGAAGTCCCAGTCATAGGTACCATAAATGCTCTATTATTCAAATTAGCTACATATCCTGAAGTAGAGTTAACCATGTCAGTCCTTGTAGTGGATATACCTCCATAGTATGGGATGTTGCTTTCTCGCAAATGGAGTGCTGCTATGGGGGGTAATCTGCAATGTGACTTAACCTATGCTACTTTCCACATTGGGGATAAAGCTATCAAGGTACATACAGAGCCAAGGGTTAATCACATTCTAGAGGAAGAAATTGACAAAGATGCCACTTGCTTCTTAGATACTGGTGTTAATGCTTTCAAAGCTGAATTGATTATTCAATTAGTTGAGAATTTACCAGCTATAATTGGACATGAATTTGAATGTTGTACCAACTCACCAATATTATGGACTATGTTCTTTGATGGGGCTAGTTTTAAAGAGGGTGTAGGGGGAAGTGTAGTTTTTATTTCCCTTGAGAAAAATACTTTCAGATACTCATTCACTTTGAAGTTTTTTTGCACAAATAATATAGCAGAGTATGAAGCCTTGTTGCTAGGATTAAAAGTTGATGCACATCATGGAATTAAGAAAATATATGTCATAGGGGATTTTGAACTAGTTATCTCCAAGATAAAAGGAACCTATTAATCCAAGAACAAGAGATTGAAACAATATAGAAATGTAGTTTGGGATCAGATAGAATCTTTTGATGCATTTGGTATCTCATGGAGAGATGGGACTCAAAATAAGATGGCTGATTTATTAAAAAATGTAGCAATCAAGCCTAAGGAGATATCATTTGTAGGAATCTCTCAAATTGAGGTACAAAATAGACCTCTCATACTTGATAACATTGAAAATTGGCAAGTCTTTAAAGATGACAAGGACATTATAAATTTTTGGTTAGATGAAGATAGATACCAAGGTCAAGAAATGGATTGCAATGATCTAATTGAAACCATAGATGGTAAGGAAACCATTTTTGGCCAAGAGATTATGCAACTGAAGACCAATAAAGTGCCTAAGGGGTTAGTGGTCTTGGAAAGTATTTTTGATAATTAGGATAGAGTAAAACCAGGAGTTAAGAACTCTAAGCCTTAGAAATTAGAAGAGATAAACCTTGGTACCGATGAAGCTCCCAAAAAGGTTTATATTGGCCAAAATATGCCTACTAAAATCAAAAAACCATTGATTGATTTGCTTAGGAAGTGTAGACATGTTTATGCATGGTCATATGATGACCTTAAGGCTTATAGGGAAGACTTTTTCTAGCATGTCATACCACTAAAAGATAATGTAAAACCTTTCAAACAGAAAAAAAGACAAGTAAACCCTACCCTAGCTCCCAAAATGAAAAAAGAGTTGATGAAACTAAGGGATGGGGGAATAATCAAACCAATTAGGCATTCCATCCAGGTTTCAAATTTGGTACCCATCAAAAAGAAAAATGGAGATATAAGATTGTGCATGGATTTTAGGAATTTGAGCATTGCATCCTTGAAGGACAATGATTGATTACCGAATATGGAAGCCATGTTGCAACAAGTGATTGGTTCTGAGCTAATGTCAATGATGGATTGTTTCTCTGAGTACAATCAAGTCCTAGTAAAGGAAAGTGAACAATTGAAGATAGCCTTCACAACCCCATGGGGAACATATGTATATGTAAGAATTCCATTTGGCTTGATTAATGTAGGAGCTACTTTCCAAAGAGTTATGGACGTAGCATTTCATGATTATATTGAGAAATTTATGGTTGTATACTAGGATGATCTCATAGCATATTCTAAGAAGGTTGAGGATCACTACATGCATTTAGAGAAAATCTTTATCAAAGCTCTAGAATATGGAGTATCCTTGAACCCTAAGAAATGCACATTTGGGGTGATAGAAGGAAAATTACTAGGACATATAGTCTCTAAAGATGGGGTGAAAATAGATCCTGAGAGAGTAGTAGCTATTGGTAAAGTCCTCAAGCCAAACAATGTAAATGTAATTCAATCTTTCTTTAGCCAAGTTAATTTTCTTAGAAGGTTTGTTACCAATTTTGCTGAAATTAGTTGACCTATCTCAAAGATGCTCAAGAAGGGAGCTATTATAGATTTGAATGGTGAGCCTTCACAAGTATTCTAGGATTTTAAAATTGCAAGAAAAAATGCTCCAATACTGAGAACTCTAGATTACACAAAGCCTATGCATATTTTTTATTTTACATCCTTTAACACTGTAGCTATAGTCTTGTTGTAGAAGAATGAAGAAGGATATGAATAGCCGATTGCCTTTTTTAGTAACTCACTGCAACTTGTTGAATTGAAATATGAGATAAATGAAAAATAGGCATATGCTTTAGTAAAGGCTATAAAGGCTTTCAGATGCTACCTAGTAGGTGCTATTGTCATTGCCTTTGTACCTAGTATTGCAGTGAAAGATATATTTTCTCTATAGGAAGTATTAGGCAGAAGGTGTAGGTGGATCAACATGATTGAATAATTGAATATTGAAATACAGATAAATAAGTTGGTAAGAGGTCAAGGTTTGGCTAAACTCATGGTTGAATCTAATTTGGATGCCAATCAGATAAATGTGGTAGTTGGTGACCTTAGATCTTACTTATGTGACATGGATCATTGTGATTGGTACACCAATGTTATATATTACCTGTAACACATGGAAGCTCCTCCCCATTTGCTTGAAAATGAAAAGAGGAGTACTAAATTACAAGCCATTAGATACATAATTTCCCAAGAAATTTTATGGTGGAGAAATTTTGAGGGAGTTTTGCTGAAGTGTATTGATCAAGAAAAGGAAAAAGAAGTCTTAAATGAAATGCATGTTGGAGTATGTGGAGGACACTATATGTCCAAGACCACTACACATAAAGTGATGAGGAGTAGATTTTGGTAGCCCTCCCTTTTCAAGTATGCTCAAATTATGATTAGAAAATGTGACCCTTTTTAGAGGTTTGCTAGAAAATTGAAAATTTCCCCCAAGTCTAGCACTGGCTATTTTGGGATTCTAGTGGCTACTGACTACCTTAAAAAGTGGGTAGAGGCTATCCCCACAAGAAATGCAACAAGTAAAGTTGTCAATAATTTCCTACTGAATAATATTATCTCCAAATTTCATTGTCCTCCAAAAATTGTAATAGACAATGCAATGTGCTTCAGGTCTGAGCAATTCATTAAATTTTGTGATAAATATGGAATAACAAGGTCATCATCTTCTCCTTATCATCCACAAGGAAATGGACAAGATGAATCCACAAATAAGAGTTTGTTAAAGGTTATTAATAGGACCTTGGATGATAACAAGAAAGCATGGGATTCCAAGTTACAATTAGCAATATGGGTTGATAGGGTAACTGTGAAGAAAGCCATTGGTGTAGCTCCATTTGATATGGTGTATGGAATCCAAGCAAGAATTCCTCAGAACAACTTGGTAGGTTTGTATAACTACATTCAAATGTATGATGAAGATATCATTGATGATATGCAAGAAAGGTTGGATGAACTAGGGCGGCTAACTGAGACTAGGAAAGAAGCATCAATCAAAAACCAAAAGTTGTAATTATAGGTTAAAACACTCTATGATAAGAGGACAATAAGCAAGAAATTTGAAAGTGGAGATTTTCTCCTTATGTGGAATGCCAAGATAGAAGATAAAGCAAAACATGACAAATTTGATCTTATTTGGTTAGGCCCTTATTTGATTGAAAATACTTGGGGTGAGGATTCTTATATTCTCAAAGATTTATCAGACAATATTCTTGAACTCTCAGTTCATGGACAGTTCTTGAAGAGGTATTTTTCTTGAAAAATAATTATTTTTGCCATGAACAGTAGTTTTAAGGATTCCTGGTGTTTTTGTACATTATATATATTTTGTGAATCCTTGTAAATATCCCTGTGTAGTCTTGTTTCTTGTTTTTGTGTATTGTTCAGTGTTTTCTGAAGAAGTTGTCATTTTTACACCAAGTATGTGGTCTACTCTCCCAAAGGTTCTGAATTCTTGCATAGACTTAGGTAGTCTATCATATTAGTAAATACCTTTGATGACACAAAATCTTCATAATCATTGATCTTGTTCAGATCAATGGGTATCCCATGTTCGCAATTTCAAGATGCAAGGTTTTTAAATAATGTGGGCATGCAACTTGGTGACACGTGGACCTTGCCTTTTTTAAAATTCTAGTGTACCATAAAAGGAGTCATAAGCTATTAGAAACTTTTGTAGGGTTATTAGTTCTTTTAATGCATGTTCTAGATTTCCTATGATGTCATTGGTTGAGTTATTAGTGAAGATATGCTTTTTACACTAAGAAGCTTCAACCATTGATTTCATTTGAATCAAGAACTAGCACTTTCTCACAAGAAGGAGATGCTCAAAAAATAAATAATGTGGAGAAGCATCTTTGTGATGAGTGTCATAGCCTGGCAAGATGGGCTATGATTCTCAAAGATGATTATGAGATGTCCTCCATGGCATGTGTTAGATGAGTTAGAATGGATGGAGGTACTTCATTCATCACTGCAGCTAATGTGGTACTCAAATTGCCTAATTTTATAACTATTGATCTATCAAAGATTAAAGGCTAGCACATGCTTGTTGAAGATGCATGGGAGATAAATAATGTAGGCAAGTGATTTATTGACATGTGGTAAGGTGGGGTCAAGAAGTTTTAATTATATGCTGCAGTGTGCCACATCGTAAAGTTGATCACTGACATGTGCTACTAGATGTGCCATTGAGGAAGTTTGTCTACCAAATGGAAGTGAAGCCTCATCAGCCATAGATCTTTCAAGGATTGAGGGTTAGAGAGATCTCACAATATGGACTTTCTCGACATTTAAATAATGTGAGCATGCACCTGTGTGACATGTGTCATAGTGGGGCTAGATTATGAAAGAACACTAAGTTATGCCATGTGATCTTCCACTCATTCTTAGCTGGAAATACTTATGATGTGGGCACAAAAAGTTTCTAAAATTAATGTAATAGCTAGGTGAGTTAGAGAATGTTGATTGAAAGCAATTATTTCATTGGCCCAGGTGGATGATGTAAGCATAAAATGTAGAATTTTTCACACCATTGATCTTGTCTTGATCAACGAACGATGCTTTCCCACATAAAAACTTGAGTGAAGTTTAAAAAAAGTGAGAATGTGCCATGCAAACATATCTCCATGGTAATGTCACTCTTCTCATCTGGTAAGGTTTATACATTTCAAGTATTACCACTATTGATCTTCTAGAGATCTATGACTGGTGCAAGCTCACAATTTGAAGATGCTTGTTAGATATGAAAAGTGGGAATGTGCCATTTTGACATGTAGAAAAGATAACATCAAGCACTTTCTTTCTCAGAAGAAGGTATGGGACCTGCTAGCGTGGAATATTTTCTGAAGGTGCAAACTCATATGAAGGCTTCCTATTGGTCAGTACAGCTGACTAGGCTTGGTTCAAATATGAATTAATCTGATTGTTGATCTTGTCTTTATCAATGAGTGGCGCTTCCTCGCAATTCTAAGGTGCAAGAAATTTCAAAAATGTGGGCAAACAATATTGCAACACGTAGCCTTGTTTTTTAAAAGCCATAAAGCTAGTTGCCTTTTAAATAGAAGCCATCCAATCTGATGAAAATGTATGGATGGGATTCAAATTTAGGTGCAATTTGGGGGTAATAGTTACTGAGAGTTAATATGGTTCAGATTTCATTCATGCAATCTCAATATATGAAAAGAACTCACGATCTCACCATTAATGAATCACCAAAGCACAAAAAGAACATCAGGACATACAAAAGTTTAGAGCTAGGGCATGGAAATTTTATTCACCGATCCATTAAAATTGAAAAAATGTTTGATTTATTCCCTTGTGCATTAAAAACTGTTGACAAAATGAAGAAAAAAGAGGAATGGAAAAGAGAGTTAGACAAGATTTTTTGTGAAATGATAAATAAATTTGTAAATGAAACTAGACACTTGTTGTGGGCCATGAAAAATGAGGAGTTGATTAAAGTGCAGATATTCTATAACTCCATCAGAAAAGAATTGGTTGATATTGATCCAATTGCGAATTTCTTGATAACTGTACAAAGAGAAGTCCTAAATTTTGATTGGCCAAATGACATTGCTTATAATGAGTGGAAAGATAAATTCATGTCTATAGAGAAAATTTTAGAAGATGAAAAAGTAGAAGATAATGTAAGTGTAACTGTTACTTTAACAGTTGATGATAAAGATAGAGAAAATCTCCAAGTTAAATTAAACTTGTAGGTAATTGAAGAAGACATGTCACTTTCAAATCTAATGGTCACTTATTATGAGGAATCAAATGGATAAAAGAATCAAATTATTGTGCTCTGTCAATTCCAAATGATATAATAGAAAGGGCCCACAAAAGGAATGTTTGATGTAAAAATCTTTCTACTACTCACATTTTGTCATTTTGTATGTAAATATTTCTTGTAAAGGACACCTATCAATTTCTCTCAGCTTGAATCTTATTGCAGCTCACACTATATAAGTGAGATTCCAGGGCTAGAGAAAGGGTCTAATTTCTATTGTGTCTAGGTGATATACTTAGTTTTGTTCTCGATCCAATTTTTGAGAAAATTTGTGGTGTATTTTCTCTGTAAGTTCTTGAGAATACATGAATATAGAATGATCTTTGTGTTTCTTCTTAAGGTCATTCTGAGTTTACTGCAAATGTATACAAATTTTCAAGGAAAATGAATACAAATTATGAGTTGTCCCCGTATCAGTTCTTTCTGAATTTTGTCTCCTTTTGATTACATGGTTATCTTGATGTTGTATGAGTAAAGGCTTATACAATTGAATGCAATCTAGTTAGGTTGTATATCTATTCATCACCACTATTAGTTCAATCGATTAAGTAAAAGCTTTGCTGAATTTGATAAGGTTGTTGTAGTAGTGGACAGGATTTTGAATGAAAAATTCTGACAAGAATTGTTGATAATATTTGTTGTAAGGGAACAAGTTAGATTTGAGGATTTGTTGTAGACTCTCAACTCCAATGGATTAGGAACTGGTCAAATTGATTTAGGTAAAGGAGAAATATGTCATAAATGGTTTTAAAATGCAGAATTATAATCAATTTTACTTTTATTTCCTATAGATCTTCAAAATTGGCCAGTACTTGTTTGCATGGAATGTTTTAGCTTCAGTTAGGAGAACTTGTATAGACCTATAGAAGAATTTTGGCCAGATCTGTTATATGGGATACGTTTATCAAAATGTCATGAATTATGCATGTATTTGAGGAATTGAGATGAGAATCAAAATGAGACTAAAATAATCCTCATACATTGTTTCCTAGTCTTGAGTCATGCGTGGGTATACCCAACCTAGTTTTGTAGAGCCTAAAGAGTAGAAAACTACCCATGGTTTTATTAAAGTTAGGTCCAAATGGTTTGCACACATAATTGTTGATAGGAACTGGCTAATCCTTAGATTATGTGAGTGATGTCATTTTGGTATTGAGCATTTTGTTGCTCAATAGTTTGTCAAAACACCAACAGTAAACAATTTATGTTTATATTATAATATTTCAAGTTCGTTTTCTACATCAATTACCATTCACCATTACTTTTTATATCATATTATTTTAAATTAAAAGCTATAAATTAAATTAATATTCACTACCAAATTATAGTTATAAGTATAACAATTCGTACATTTGAAATATTAGTAAAATTGTAAAATCTGGTATCTTCAAAAATCTTGAATTTCTAAAATTATTTAAAAATATTACTTATCAAAATTAAAATTAGTTTATAAAGTAATGAGTTCTATTGAATTAATTTATTATAATAAAAATTGGATATAGAAAACTAGTGTGTACGGATGGTATGTCATTATACGACTATGCATTTGGACATTGGGAGAATTTATTAGCCTCATAGTTGGCTCACATCTTGATATATAGCTACATGAAGGTAAACATAAACCAATATGGAGTTTACCCAATGATTATTAGTCCTATAACTTCCCATTATTGATTGGCTTGTAAGCTTTGACCCCACATTGTTGAATCAAGAATTTAGAGGTTTATTAATAATCCTATAATATGGATCTCATGTACAAAGTCACTTATCAATTCTACATTATGATACCAAGATTATTCAAAATTTAAATTTATTCAATGGTCCCTAGGTCTAGTGATGAATTTTGGATACTTACAAAGAACCCACTAGGGATCAATTCTTTTTGAGTGTAAGGGTCTATCATTATAAGGGACGAGGTCAAGATTATGCCTCAATTAGTTTTGACAACCTCAATGTCAAAGCTGTTTGAGGAATGAGTGGGTGTATTTCAAGTTCCTGAATCATTTCAATGATGGTCTTCATTTATTGGTAGATTTCAAGCCTCATATCTCACTCGGTTACATTAGAAATCTAAAGCCTCCATAACATAATTTGTTAAGCTTAGGTTGCAATACAAGAGGAAAATGAATTGTGAAACAAGGGCTGCACTATTGTAGCTAAAGCCCTTGCCTAATGCAAAGATTGAAATTTTAATTTAGATAAATAAGTAATGTCTATTTTTTATCTCTATTCTTGTTAGATTATTCCCATAAAAAGTTGTTATATTAAGATATATGTGCAACTCTATGTTCATTCAAACAAGATGTTCCCTCTTCATATGCAAAGAACATCATTTAATTGAATTCTCTTAGTCTTTTGAATAATTTCATAAAGAGATCCTACATCCATTTATTTATTCTAGTGCACATTCCATAGAAGGGAAAGTTGTTTCTATACCCATAAGTCATGAGTTCCAATATATACTTTCTAAAATTAAGCCACCTCTTTCACATCCTCTTAGCATTTTCAAAGAAAATTTCCTATCTTTATATGCCTTTAATAACATTCAATTTATCTATTCCAACAATACTACTTCTTTAGGCATGAGAATCCATCTACCAAGCTTTTCCTTGACAAAAAAATTTGTCTTCCATTCAGTAACAAAAATTGTAAAAGAAGAACTAGATGATGCATTTCTATGAGCTTGTAAATGACAAGTCTACTTGATGGTCCTAGAAAAAATCAAATTCTTTTGACAATGAATGAGGTTCCTCTTTTCTTTCTCCTCCTAGTACTCACATAGTTTCTTCATCGAATACTGCACTCATATGATTTGTCTTACTAAGTCTTTGGCCTCACATCCACATAGCCCAGATGCAAGTTTCATTGCCTTGGGTTGCTTAATGGTTGCTTTAAGGGAACTCTCAATCTTTGTTTTGGATAACTTCTCTTAACTACAACATATAATTACTATAGGGTACACATAAGAAATGCATTTTTAGATGGATCTGTTCTAATGTACTATTGCTATATGAATATAGGAGGATGGTTTTTTATTGCCTTTTCTATAAAATAAATGTAAAGGAAAACTTCCTTCCTATCAAATGCATATTGACCATAGCTGCCATGTTTAAATCTCATAACTCCTCATAAAAAGAGAGTATCTCAAATATTGAAACATATTATCTAAAAAGGCCATTATAAATACTAATAAGTAACCCAAGGAAATTTTTTAAGACAAGCACAAAAGTGTCCTTAATTTAGATTTTCCACCCAATAAAATACTTTTTTGAACATTTCAAAACTAAAGAAATATGATTTGAGTAACTACTAAGTATATTTAGAGAAACAAGTAGTCTAAGAAAAAGGGGTAGAAGGAAAGAACAATAAAATTCAAGATATGTGTATAAAATATGAGTTTTGGTAACCAATTCAAAGTATAAAACCAAATGGACAAGTTGAGCATTTGCAAATATAAAATTCATTGTTGGTACAAGAAATAATATTAAAAAAAACTAAATTCAATATGTGTAGTCATAACTAACCTAAAAATACATGTTACATGTGCCAAAGAAAAAATGAAGATGTGCAATCCAGAAATAACTAGAAACAACACTAGATGAAATCTATAAATCTAAAACAAAAAATGCCTAAGAAAAATATCTCATAACAAAATCCATTACTTTATTTCATAAATTTGCATGCAAAGAAAGAAGATACTACATAGTAGATTCCCACTCAAACAAAAATAATTTTATAGGCACAAGATGAATATTGAAACATGAGTTTCAACATGGAACTCAAAATCAAGATAGTATCAAGTCAACAGGAGATTGCAATGAGTATTAAACCACAAATGAGAAGAATTGAATTGAAATTCTTCCTAATATTATTGGTAAAATTATCACAAAGATGGCTCCCAAGATAAAATATGTAAAATTCTTTAGAATGCTTCCCCAAGAAACCTTCTTACATTCATTTTTTGTTGTATTTGGATAATCATTACCAAGAATCAATGTGCTTTTCATTATACTAATAACCCTGGCAACATTTTTTACCATCTTATATTTTTTCTTCTATAAAACAACCTTAACCATATTATTATAGTTATGTTTGTAAAAAATATGTTCTAAATATATGTATTTTTAAGCTATAAAAGCCTAGCTTGACTACATTGACTCAAACAATCATACAAAATAAAAATCAAATTAGTAATGGTAAAACTCATTCTCAAGCAATGATAATAGGTTGTATTACTCTAGGTAAAATAATAATGCCATGTGAAGAAAAAATATAATATTGTTAGTAATAAATAAATTTAAATTATGATCTCATTGTGAGAAGAACATATCTAAAAGACATATTACATGCTACTTCATAAATTTTTGAGTAGTGTGACAATTGAAAATTAGGAAACCAAACCCTATAAATATGAAGCTCTACATGGTATGAGGGTTACAGAATGTGAATCAAAGTATTCCATTTTGAAGCAAGATACCAATAAGATGTGGCTAAATGTTTTTCAAAATTGTTGAAACAATATCATAATGAACTTCTTGATGGATAAGATTGTTTTGTGATTAACAAGCCAACATGGGGGAAACATTTCAGACAAAATTATGTTTGAAATGAAACAAATAGGGAATGTCCAACCTAGGGTAACCTTTAAGAAAGCTGCCTCCAAAATAAGATATAAAATATTTGCAAACCTTCCATTATTTTGAAAAAAAAAAATTATTTCTATTGGCAAATCTCTCATTTATTCTAAATAGGATTATTATTGGAGATTATTTTCAAATCATAATTTTTCTGTATAAAATATTGATGAATCTCAATAATAATAGGAAGTTCATTAATCACCATGAAATATTACAAATCAAATGTGAACATTATTTTACCTCGTGGAATATTATGAGGATTGTTACATATACTTTAAATCAATAGTGAAAACTAAATAGTGGTGATATATTCTTAAAGTAACTAATAATTATGATAACTATTGATCAATTCAATTTAGTTTCTCCAATAATATATAATATTTAGGTACCTCAAATCTAATCATGTATCGAATATTGTAGCAAATATTTGAGTTTAGATTTTTCAATAAAATAAATTATTGAGGAATTTTAAATATTCTAGAACTAAATTTTATAAAACTATGGCGATTTAGGTTGTGTTAGATCTTAAATTATTAGCCAAACTACTAGCCAAAAATTTTTAAAAATAGCCAATTTGTGAATATTAGCCACTAAAATATACCTTGGTCCAACCTCTTTCCTTTTCACCATGCTTCAATTTGCACTGTTTTGTTTTAGAACTTTCCTAGATAAGGGATCACCCTACTTCACTAATTAAGCTCATACATTCATAACAATGATGATGAATTGAAATAATCAACACCATATAAATGTGTAATACAGAGCACCATAGAAAACTCAAATTGGGTCAAACTTGGTACGTCAATCAAAGAGTTGCATCAGACTGATGGTGTAAGATGCCATTAAATTGACATTATTTCCATGGGGAAGACCTAGGTCAAAACTTATAAAGACATATTAGTCTTTAATGGTGACTATCATATGGATTTTAAAATTTATGAAGAACCAAATGAGATTGTGGATTATCATATGATTCTCAAAATTTGAGAAGAATGAAATGGGACTTTATGGTTAGTATTACTCAGTAGAGAAAGCTAGGTCAAGTCTTGTGTGAAATTTATAAAATATATTCATTTGTCATGGAAACCCTAATCTACTAATTTAGAATTCCAAAATAAATGAAATCAAAAAACAATGACAGAATAATATCCTACTAACTTGAACTTAAATGTTAGAAAAATGATATTAGAAGAATTAATTTGTTCATACCATAGTTTGTTTCCCTATCCTTAGAAGAAATAGTTAAATTGATCCGAATGAGAATACTATTCACAGAGCATGAGTTGGCCAACACTCCCATAGCTCTATAGTCAAATGCATGGCCACCACTATCAAAATCAATTATCACATGCTTAGGGGATAAAACCCTCATTATTAGAGATCAATTTCATAAGAAAGAGTGCAATCTATATCTTTACACCTCATATCATAAGAGATTAATTAAATCTACAATGAAAATCAAATACAGGGTATGGATGTTTGCAAACTATGAAAAACCAAATATAGGGTATTGTATGAATGCAAAATGTAGTAGCCAAAATAAACTACGTTAATAGCTCACATAATGAAAACTATAAAAGCCTGACGCAACATGACACCTTTTAAACACTAGATCTAATCTTTCTAATAATTATTTGATTGGAAAATAAAAATAACTTACTAGAGAGACAAGTTATAGCCAATGAGAAAAAATAATTAAAATACAAAAGAACCAAAAACACATTGTTTGATCTATTAATCAATAGAAAGCATAAGATACAATGCATTGTGAATGAATTTCAATGCACAAATTAATTAGAAACATGCACTCTAAAAATTTAGTCTCATGTCATTAGGGACTAATAATTAAAAACAAAATTTTCCATGGTCTAGAATTGTAAATGGAGGTGGGTAGACAGGAGAAATTGTTGACCTCAGAGAAAGCATAGAATGGGATGGGTAAAGGAATCTATTGTCTTACTATAAAATAAATGAAAGTAAGTGCCAGAAAATGATTAACAACAACAAAGGAATCTTCCACTAGCATCCCCCATGGTGGAAAAGTAATTATGTTTGTGTTATTATTAGTACTTTCCTGTAGCCTAAGTACTATTGTGATGCTTTTTAAATTTTATGCTTAAGTAGTGATTAATTTTTTTGGTTTGTACGAGTTAGAATTAATCATATTAAAATTTTCTTATCAAACTAATATGTTGCATAGCAAGATGCAATTTTTGACTTTACTATTTTTACAAAATATATTTCTAAGATTTGATTGGGTGAATTCACTTAGCTCTTATATTAGTTTAGATTTTTATATTTTAATATAATATCTTTTTATAATATCATTTTTTTCTTTGAATTAAAAATAATATTACTTATATTATATAATTGTTTGAGAAATATTATTATAAAAATATTATTATTTTCATATAATTATTTATTTATAATTTAATAGTATAATATGATATATGTGCAATAGAACATATAGATCAATAATTACATTTATAAATAAATTTAAAATTAATATCATTATAGAAAACTATAATTACATAATATTTTTAGTAATTAAAATGTTGTATATACTATAGTAAATTCAATAAATTAAAAATATTTTTATATCAAAACTAAAATCAAGTACTAAGCCACTATGTGGCACTTGTAACTACATAAAAATGTTGCATTCATTTATCTCATCACTTTCTATTAAAAATGGAGTTTGGAAGGCAAGGCTATGATGACGACTAGGAAAATGAAAAATAAAAATTGGAGACTTGCCATGTGTATAATTCCAAGATAATAATTGATGTGAGTCACACCTTATAGTATTTTAATGCTTGAAAAATACCAAGGACAAAATAAAATGAAATGTGTCAAAGACACACTGGTTGCTTGAAAGTAACATGAATCCCCTATAAACTTTCCCCACTTTGGCAAAAAACTAAGGTCTTAACTTTCACAAGGATGAATAATTATTTGGGGAAGTGGAGAACATATTCCCTTTGTGATGGAAGAATGGTTTTGTGGAGAAGAAGAAAACATATTCTTTATTTTTACACAAATAAATTTTATTCTTAATTAAAAATATTTCTTTATAATTTTTTTAAAAATAATGTCTATTTGATTTTATTTTATATATACATTACATAAATTATCTATTTATAAATGCTATACATTCCTTATGATTCAAAACGATGAATAATTTTTGTTAGCCTAAAAGCATCTTTGAATTTTTCAAAATTTTAGAAGATTTAATTTAATTTTCAATTAATATTGAAGTATATTTACAATTTTTTGTAATAAAGTCTACCTTATTTAATTTTATATATACATTTTATCAAGTGTTTCTTTATAAATGGTACATGTTCCTTATGATTCACAAGGATGTATGATTATTGTTAGCCAAAAGAATCTTTGAACTTTTCAAAATTTAATAAAAACTAATTTAGTTTGTAGATAAAATTTAAATATACTTATAGCTTCAAATACCGATAGATACATTTTATCAAATTTTATTTTTGGTCAATGTTCAATTCATCTACTAATGAAGTCAAAAGGTTTAGAAAGAGCTAACCAAGGATCATGTCTTGCACTCAAAAGAATGGAAGAGATAGACAAGAATTGTCAACTTTCATGGATGGATAGCATTTCTTAATCCTTGAGATGCACACAATCCTACCCTAATATAATTCACAACAAAAAATAAATCCACAAGGAAGGAATGGGAAACTTGTAGAGAGATAGGAATTAGACTATGTTGGGTATAAATGCAAAAGGACCAAAAATCCTTGTGCTTGCATAATTTGAGCATTTGATATTGATTAGTGGGTGTTGCACTTGTGAAGTTTTCTGAAAGTGAAAACTAAAAATAATATATCACAAAGAAAGAAGAAAAGAACAAAAACACAATATTATTGTGGTTCACTAAAAATTGTTGCTACATGCACATTGCAAGGAAGATCTTTTATTAGTGAAAATGTCTAAACTTTATATATAGAGTGTTGAAAGAAATCAAGACACATAAAAAATTAGAGGGAAATAATAATAAATGAAAGAATGTTGGGCTTCACATATACACCCAAAAAATCCCCACTTAAAGTCTAACTATTTTAATGTATGAGTCTCCTCTAAATTCTCCTACTATTGTTTCTTTGTAACAATGAGAGAAGCTCAATAGAACTCAAGCTTCTCTGATGGAACAACCTTTGTAAGTGCATTATATGGATTCTCCTTGGTGTCAATCTTCATGACCTAAAGTTTTTCCTCCTCAAGTTTACTTTGAATAAAATGATAATGCACTTCAATAAGCTTAGGCTTACTATGAAACGTTGTATTTTTGGCTAAGTCGATTGCATGTTTACTATCACAATACAAGGATGATCCTTGATGAGGACAATCAAAATCCCCCAAAAAATGTAGCAACCAAATAAAAAAAAAATTCTCCTTTAGTGAGAGCAATGTATTCAACCTCAGTAGTAGAAAGTGAGACCACTTGTTACAACTTCAATGCCCAACTGATCACTACTCCAAAAAAAGTAAAAATATAACCAATAGTAGATCTTCTATTATCTAAATTTCTAGCCTTATCTGAATCAATATAACTTCTTACTCAAGCATGCTTTCCACCAAAATACAATACAAAATAAGGAGTGCCCTTAAGATACCTTAAGATCCACATAACCACATCCCAATGTTGTTTACCTAAGTTACTCATAAATCTACTGACAACCCCCATTACTTGGGTGATACTTCGATGACTACAATCCATTGCATACATAAGACTACCCATTGCTGAAGAATATGGGATGATCTTCATGTATTTTTGTTCTTCTTGTATCTTGGAACACATGGCTAAATATAATAAAAAATCATGAGCAAGAGGAGTGTTGACCAGTTTGACATTCACCATGCCAAATCTTTCTAATACCTTGAGAACATATTGTTCTTGAGAAAGATTCATTTATCTATTGTGTCTATCATAGATAATGTCCATGAAAAGTATTTGTTTTTTTGCCCCTAAGTTCTTCATAGAAAAGATTTGTAACAACATTTCTTTCAATTTTTAAATCAACTTCATAGATGAATCATTAACAGACATGTCATCAACATAGAGTAATAAAACAAGAAAGGAAAAATCACATAACTTCTTGTAATAGACATAAGGATTAGATTCATACCAAATGAAGTTATTTTCAGTCATGAATTGATCAACTTGAGCTACCATTGCCTCAGAGCTTGCTTGAGACCATACAAGCCCTTCCTCAATCTACAATATATTTTTTCCTTACCATGTTTAATGAATCCCTTGGGTTACATCATGTAGATTTCCTCATTTAGACCACCATGTAGAAATTTCATTTTGACATTCAACTATTCAAGATCAAGATCATGAATAGCAACTAAACTAGGAATAGTCTAGATTGTAGTCATCTTGACTATGGGTGAAAAGATTTACTTGAAATCTATGCCCTCTTTCTAACTAAAACCTTTAACAACCAACCTAGCCTTGTAATGCTTTTGATTTTTGCCTTCATCTTTCAATTGATAAATCCATCAATTTTTGAGTGCTTTCTAATTTGGTGGAAAAGGAACCAAATCCCAAGTTTTACTTTGTAAGAGAGAATCCATCTGTTCCTACATCACTTCCTCACATTTGTGAGAATCTGATCCTTTGCAAGCTTCTTTGAAGCCTATTGGTTCAACTTGGTCTAAAAGAAATTTTTTTGGCTCTACTTCTTCAGAATATAATAACTTACAAAATCAAAGAAGTTCGCATCAAGCCTTCTCTATTTGGTTGATTTCCTAAATCCCAGAGCATTTTCATTATGATTAGAATGTCCCTTTTCTTTATCTTGTGTTTTTTGTGTTTGGAGTTCAAAGCCACTACCCTTTGAAGATATGTAATGCTTCTTTTGATGTGATAAAGGAATCTATATTTCATGACCATGAATGTAGTGAGCCTAAGGATGAATATTACCTTGCCAAATAGCAGAGACATGATGATTATTGAGCACTATTATCTGGTTTGTGTGAGTGCTATGATGATTCTCAAGTAGAGTGGTAAGTGTTTACACACCAGTCTAGATGCCAAAAAATTAACTTTCATCTACATGAACTTGTCTTTATCCAAGATGTGTTGTTGTCTTGTGCAGTATGTCTAACAAGTAACCTAAACATGTTGTGAGTGGTAAGTGGGTTTCTCGTATAATGGTTTCTTTATTGTTATAGTTGCCAGCTTGAGTCTATGTGTGACCTGCTCACTAGTGGGATTACACCATGTGATATCTTCCAAATACATGCTCATTTCATGCTCTATGTGACTTGTCACATTTTGGTGGTGCATATGGAAATGGAGGGTGGTACTACTAATGATATGGTGCAGAAGATAATGGGGAGAAATGGATCCATGGGTGGGAAAGACATCATGTGAAGGGAGGCACAATTCAAAACAATTTTGGGCATTTTGTTTGCCAATATTTACTCCTACATGGCCAATTGTAGTGGTGGATGGTTTCCCATGAGGAAGCCTTTGCCCAAGATTCACTTCATATGTGGTATAGTGTAGGGAAGACCATAGCTGAGGCTCTTGTGTTTAGTTCACCTCACTTGTGATCAAATGTATTGATAGGGAGTGTGCCATGATCAACATCTTCTCAAATGTCTTTGTACTGAAATATAGAATTATCATCTATGTTTTGATTGAAATTTGAAACTAGAGTTTCATGGTTCTGACCTCTTCATCATGAATACTCTATTCACTAGTAGTGTTGGAGTGACTCCGCATGTTGGTAAATGAAGTGGAAATAGAGACAATAAATAAAATAGAGGTAGGAAAAATAATACTTAAACAAAAATCGGTTCTAATTTCTATCAGCATTAGAGTTATTATAAAAATAAGAGAAAGGGATATACTCACTTGCAGATTTTTCTTTTATGAGAGAGCTGAAAATACCTTCTTATTGAAGATGACATTTCTACTTCTGATAATTTTCCTCCCAACTAGATCCCAAATTTTGAAACTAAATTGTCCTTCACCATATCCCACAAATATGCCACTTCGTGATTTTGGTTCAAGCCTTGTTCTTTCTTCCTTTGGAACGTATACATAAGCTTCACATCCAAACACCCAGATGTGGGAACATGAGATTCTCTTTCCCATCCACTCTTCCTTCGGTATGCCAAAATCCAACCAAGAAGAGGGAATTTAGTTGATGAAGTAAAATATTTTATTACATGCCTCTACCAAAATTCCTTGCCTAAACTGGCATTAGAAAACATACATCAATCTTTCTCAAGGATTTTTCTATTCATCCTCACCACTGTTAGGTAAAAGCACAAACTTGTGTCACCTTTTATAAAGAAATAGGATATCAAAATGTGATAGTTCAACATTAATGACAAAAAAAATGGTATCTATGTTTAGAATTTGATGATGATTTCAACTAATGAAATATGTAGAAATGGATGAATTTTATGACTATAATTTTTGTAATTTTTTTGACTATGAATTTATTCATTTTGTTTTATTTTGAAGTCCCTTTTTAACTGTAAAAAATATAGGGTGCAGTTCCTGTTAAAAAAGTATATGCAAATCATCTTTTTTAGTTTTGATTTGAAAATATTTTATAGATGACATGTATAGCCAAGGAACAAAAAAGAAATAATTATTTTTTATGTATATTTCCTTTGTTATAAGTACTCAAGCTCAAGCTTACCAGAATCCATTAGTTTTTCCCTCTTGTCAAAACTTACTTATCAAATCTACACCTTCTTGAAAAAAAGTTACACATTTGTGAAGGGGACTCTCTCCTCTAGAGATAAATGTATATTTTTAATTTTTTTGATATGATTTACCAATTTTTTTCCTTTTTTGAGGGAGCATCTTCTAAAATGTTACAATATTGACTTATAATATTTTGAAATTATAACATATTATAACTAATAAAAACACTCAAAATTTTATATAATGGTGATATTAAATTTGAGATCTATAAAAGGGTATTTTTCATTTTTGAAAAAAATTCAATTTTGATAGAGAACTAAGATTTTATCAAAATAGGTTTTGGTATCGTAGATGGTGACACAGATCTATGCTTTTACCTTGCTCCATTTTCTTGTCAAAATGGAAAAATCTTGATTCTATCAATGCCTTTATCCAGATGAAATGAATCAAACTCCATAAAACTCTTTGTTATTATCCATTTGCAAGAACTTTATTTTGTGGCTAATCTAATTCTCAACTAAAGCATTAAAAAATTTAAACTTGGTTAAAAGATCAAATTTCTTATGCAAAGTGTAAATCCATACCTTTCTTCTACAATCATTAAGAAAATTGAAGAAGTTGTTTTCTCATCCATTGGAGCTTTCCTTGATGGGTCCAAACACATCGGAATAGACAAGTGCCAAAGGAGTGCATTTCTTTTCATGTGCATTCCTCAAGAAGCTAACCCACTTCTATTTTCCATAGAGATAATGTTGACAAAATTGTAGGTCAACAGATTTCAGCCCTGGTAATTGCTCCCTTTTATGCATAATGGAAAGACCCTTTTTACTCATGTGATCAAGCCTTTGATGCCATAATTTTGAGTTACTGTCTCCAACTATCATGGCAGCCCCCACTTCACTGATATTTTTTAGAATATATAAACTACGAATCTTGTCTCCTTTTGCAACTAACATGTATCATTTTGTGATTTTTCGTGAATTGGTTAGAGAAGTGACAAAACCTTGTGCATATAGCTAACTTATGGATATCAAAATTTTCTTTTTGTTTTGGAACATGATGTACATATTTTAAAAGTCATTTTATCACATCCTTTCAAAGATAATAAAATATCACCTTTGCCTACTATTTCACATGCTATATTATCACCTAGATATATGCCAACAAATTTACCTTTTTGATAATTTGAGAAGTATTTCATATGTGGAGAGGCATGATATGATGCATTGGAATCCAAAACCCATAAGATGGAAGTAGTCTCAATTGTACATAAAATTAGTACACCATCATCTTTTTCATAGATGATGTTGACTTGACTTTACCATAGTCATTCTTGTACTCCTTTATAAGCTCTACAATCCTTTTTCACATGACCACTTTTGCCACAAAACCAACAGTCTCATCCTTTCTTCTCCTTTGACTTTGAGTGTGTATCTAATTTTGATCTTCTATAATGATTGTTTCTCCTCATATTTTGGCTTTTCCCTCTAGTTTTGATGTTGATCGTCATCAAGGCTTCACTAGATGAGGATTCCTTGTTCTTCTTCATATATCCTCACTAAGTAGAGTTTCTATTACTTCATTATAGACTAGTTTTCTCTTTGAGGAGTTAGAAGTACTAAATGCTATAACAATGGGATCCCAACTATTAGGTAATGAACACAACAAGATGATAGCTTTTGATTCATCATCTTGTGTTATGCCAACCAAGGTTCTTTGACATAATAAAGCATTCAAATTGTTTATATGATTTGGCATTATTGTCAAATCCTTAATTTTTATCTTGTAGAGCTTCTTCATAATGAATTTTTTTTTTGTAGCTGAGGTCATTTCGTATATACATTGAAGTTTATCCCAAACTTCCTTCATCATAGACTTATTATTTGCATTGAAGAAAATATTATGTGATAAAAAAAAAAATTGTCACATTTGCCTTCTCATTAGTCATATCCCAATCTTCATCCTTCATTGTAGCTAGTTTCTTGGCCTTTCCATCAATTTCTACTACCAAGTCTTGCTTGACTAGTGATGAACACATCTAAACTTTCCACAAACTAAAATTATGTCTTGAGAATTTTTGCACTCAAAAGTCTTTCATGACTTTAGATTTTCAAACCTCAAAATCAATCCCACATCTACGCTAAGCTTTGATATCAATTGTGAAGTTAACTGAAAGTGAAAACTTAAAAGAACAGAACAAGAAAGAAGAGAAGCACAAACACATGATTTTATCATTGTTCACTACAGATTATGGCTACATGCAAACTACAGGAAAGATCTCTTACTAATGTTAAAGTTTAAACTTTACATCATAGTTGTAGCTTCAACTCTTCAAATACAATATACAATAATGGACATTGAATACATATATATGTAGTCTTGAAACAAATGAACATATCCAACCATGAACATATCCCCAAAAGTTGGGAAAAAAAGAGAGCATCTTGAACAACATGACCATTGGGAACAACAAGGGAGATAATAATATTCAAGCTTCAGAGAAAATTGACTAAAGTCTGAGTAGGTGGGCCATAGGAGGAATGTAGACTTTATGAGGTGAAAGACTATTAATATCAATGCAAATTTAGTGATAAAGTCTATGGTGTAGTTTGTAGCTATAATAAATGTGTTCTCACTAGTTATTGATCCTTTGTTATACTGGTAGTGTCCTCTTGTTGGTATCATATATGTCATCTACATTCCCTGTTTCAGCTCTATTAAAACCCATTTTTTCATGTCTTTTATTTCTCCTCAGTTCCATTTGGCTAGGGGAATATAAATATGGAAATAAGAATTGTTATTCTAGAATAATTATTCTCGAATAGTTATTGTAGAATAGAAAATAGGATACATATTTGTAATTTCTAGTTTGCTTTAGTCAGCCAGATTTTGATGGAAATTCTTAGACCCAAAATTTTATGTCTTCTAAAATAAATAAAACTAGAATAGGAATAAATATTCCAATTCCACCTATTAAGGTAGAATTTTAAATGTTTATTTTTGGGCCCAAATTGGAATATGTATTCCTATTATATTCCTATTTGCAATTCTGATTTGGAGTGCACAAACAGAAAAAATGAAATTTTAAAGAATTTACACATATCTTTTCTACTTGTATTCTTGCTACCAAATGGCCCTTATAGAGTTCATTTGACTTGGTCCTATATGTCTACCCAAGTCACTTTATTTTTTATGATTGAATGATTAGACATAAGTACTTGTTGTATTTGTTTTCAATTTTAAAAAATACATTAATGGAAAGAAAATTGTTAGATAAAAACTAAATTTATAATGTGGCTTTTTACTATTCATAAGTTATCCATAATGCATTTTATTTTATTATAGAATTATGAGGCCTTCCATGATATGAGAAATTGAGTGTCTAAATGGCAGATAGGGGTTGAATGAGATTAGGCTAGCCATGGTTTTTATTTATTTATTTTTATAATACAATTATAATTATATTAAAATTTCAAATGGTGTGTGGATGTGTGTGAGATTATAATAATTTACATTTTCATAATACATATATTGTCAAATCTAAACAAAAATAAACAATTGAATCTAGAAATCAAATGATTACTTCATATCTTGATTTCTAAGTTTGTATGTAGATTTTATTTTGTTAAATAATATCATATATTTTAATAGAACAAAGTAAGATGGAAAGGAATTTTTAACCTTATATTAGTATTTTGCTAAATTTCTATTTCTATTGTGTGAAAAAATAAGGGAAACAACAATATAAATAATATAGATTTCTTATATTTCATTATGTAATTGTTCTTATTATTTCAAAACCAATGTTATCAAAATTTTTATATCTTTTAAAATGTTGGAAAATTATTACATGACCTATTGTGGAGGTAGACAGTTGTCATCATAGCTCTAATACAAAATTTTGTTGAATTGTTTTTTAGAGTTTACTTATATTAAATTTGACTAGTATACCTCTATCACTCTAATGATTGATTTTTCTTAACAAAGAAATGACATTTTTTGATCTAGTCCTTTAGGTTGTGAATTGTGCGAGGAATGGGTCTGTTTATCGTATTCTATTGCCATAGAGTTCTATTACAAATTTTGATTCTTTTACCCTTGTAAAAGAGAAACACGATCTATTCTAAATTATCTTGTGCATCTAGTTTAATAGAAAAACATTCATAGACTCCCATGTTTCCATTCAAGCTATCTATACTTCCTATCCTACTCATCACTCAAACTAGATTTTATATATTGGTGCTTTGGTGCATTCTATCAATAAATCTTGAGTTGTTTGTGGCCAACTTTACCCAAAATTAGATCACCTCATTTTTTCCAATATTTCATGTTGGAAGAATTTAATTTCTCTCTCACACTCATTATGTTAAACAAATTTGCATGAAATGAGTGGCAATGTTAGAAACCAATTATAAATGATTAATGAAAATGCAAATCCAAGTTCTTATCCACCTATAAATAGTTGTAACGAATTAATTGTTGATCACTCAAATAAATTTGAGTCAAGTCTTCTTCCACAAATGTGGTCCAAGTAAAGAGCTTGTGGAGTCTAGAATTTTTTTAAGGATTAGTTGTAAATAAATATAGTTGAAATTAAACTTATTGGTTTGGAATAAAATAGAAATTGGTCTTAGATGTAGGAGAGTTGGGCATGTTAAAAAAAATTAAATTTGTATTTATGTGTTTAAGATTGTTAATGATATTGTTGACAATTTGGCTAGGTTAGACATTTTGATGTTGTCATTTATGGAAACATATTAGGTGTATAAAGTGAGTAGATCATGAAGATGAAGTTTTGATAGTTATACTTTGAAAATTGTCTAAGTGTTAGTTATCTAGTAGAATGGATAGAGTTTTGGTTGATGAGTTTCATAGGATTATCATGAACATGTGCAAAGTTAGGTACAACTACATGAATTTATTATGATGATGTATGGAAGTGCACATGACTCTACATATTGTACTAATAATCTTATGGTAAATTTACCAATTACAACAATATACATGCAAAACAAAGTATGATAAAGAAATGGTTATTTTGGGTTAAATTTCTTTTTTACAAAATAATAACTTAACTAATGAGGGATGACACCCTAGATATTAACCCTAAGAGGAAAATTATTTTCTGAATTTTTTTAAGTGTATAAACATATGAAGGCTGATTGAACAAATAATTATAATTAACAAGGTATAAATGAAAGATTCCAAATGTGAAGATATGTGTAAGATATATAACTATATTGGAAATTTGTCTGATGCAAATTCTAATGTATGATCAAAGGAATGAGAACTAAGATAAAGTTGTGTGATGAGAAGCTAAGGAAATATTAGAATATGAAGGTATCGACAACAATGTAAAGGGGTTATTCTATCTATCTTTTGGTATTGAAGAACTATATTATACATTGCATATTTGGGTAGTAGACTTATATTACATATATTTTGTATTTATATATAACTATTCCTAATAGGGATGAGTCCTCTAACAAGGCCTTGTCCTCCAATAAGGATCAAGACGATATGCAAATGTAGTAAACTCCTAATAGGGTCATTATCTTTCAAAAGATACTTTCAACTAGTGGACCATTTTGTGGGTACCAGCCCCACCTAAATTTTTCCTTAGCCAACGTTTCTCTAGGTAATACAAATTGTGTTATAAGTTCTCTTATTGTATTGTTATGTTAACTATTCTACATAGTTGGTTTTCTTATATATAGGAGTTTTAAGATTTTTAATAATATTCAATGTGGGGATAAAGTTTGTAATATACAAATTATAGTGCCTGCCCCTAGTTCACATTTTTCTATCATTGTCGAACTCTTTTAGGGATAGTTTTATGTTGATGATTAATAGTGGCATTGTTTTGAGATTATCAGATATTGTGTCAGATTTAGCTTATTATATGATGAGATTACTTGGCACTTTATAGTTCATGTATGTATGATGATTATTTCAGTTTTTGTAGTTGTTGATGATGTAGTTGATTTATTATCATATGTGTTTTCTTATGGATACTTACCCCATACTTGCATGTGTATGGTGTGCGTGTTTGTTTTCCTTTTGTATGGTATTTTTGATGTTGTTAAGGAAGGGAGTCGTAGTCACCTGCTAGTCAGGATCTACATGATGTACCACTTCCTACCATTCCCTATTTAACTTATTATATATATTGTGCTTGCACATGTATGGGTTTTATGCATGTTGCAAGTACCAGTTATCGACTTCCCTGAATTGCCAGGATGAGCATACCCTATTGCATTATCTCAATGGTAAGAGAGGGGAGATAAATACTCAAGTCCAAATCCCATCCCTTTAAGCCATTTTCCCTAATTGGAAATTGGGACAAGTATTTGAGTTGAGTACCCTTCGAATATGTCAGATGATGTAATCCATGATATTAACATTTTTTATTTGATTTTGTATGTGTTTTGCTGTAGTAGGTTTTTTGTATTTTATTCTATGAGTATTTAATTTATTTTCTATTAATTAAGCCTATTTAAAAGATATTATGGTTTAATTTAATGGAAA